>PVIY010005758.1:0-92108 GCA_004026745.1 Myrmecophaga tridactyla
CAAGGGGTAAGGGGTATGGTAGGTATAATCTTTTTTTCTCTATTATCGTTTTATTCCTTTTTCTGATGTCTTTTTATTTCTTTTTCTAAATCGATGCAAATGTTCTAAGAAATGATGAATATGCAACTATGTGATAATATTAAGAATTACTGATTGTATATGTAGAATGGAATGATATTTTAATGTTCTTTTGTTAAGTCTTTTAATTAATAAAAAAGTTTATAAAAAAATTGATATATAAATTTTAAATTTCTCCTTCCTAAATAAAATTGACTTGTGACTCATTGAGCTTGGAAATGTGTTACTGTGCTAATAGTGATTGAAGAATTCAGTTTCTAAAACATTTTAAGCTACATTTGCTGTTATAAATTGACATTGGAGGCTATAAGTATCTATATTTAAGGCCAATTAATATGTTGAGTTATTATTACTACTACTATAATTATTATTTAATGCAATTTTATTGAGCTATGTTCACATACCATATAATTGTCTGAAGTATAGAATTAATGGATCACAGTATCATCATATAATTATGCATTCATCACCATAATCAATTTTAGAGCATCTTAATTACTCCAAAAAAAAAGTAAAAAGGATTTTTTAAGGGCATTCCCTTAAAAAAGCATACCACACCCCTTATCCTCCTATTATTTATTTATTTATTGTCATTATTTTCTTACTCTTCTACTCATTCACTGGATAAAGGGAGTGTCAGTCACAAGGTTTTTACAATCACATGATGACACCATAGAAACTATACAGTTATATAATCATCTTCAAGAATCCAGGCCTCTGAATTAAAGATCAACAGTTTCAGCTAGTAGCTATTCCAATACACTGGAAACTAAAATGGAATATCTATATAATGCATAGGAATAACCTCCAGAATGACCTCTCAACTGTACTTGAAATCTCTAAGACACTGAAATTTTATTTTGTTTTATTTCTTTCTCCTATTTTGGTCAAGAAGACTTTCTCAATCCCATGATGCTAGGGCCAGGCTCATCCCTGGGAGACATGTCCCATGTTGCCAGGGAGATTTAAATCCCTGGGAGTCTTGTCTTATTTAGGGAGGAGGGAAGAGAGTTTATTTGCAGTCTTGGCTTAGAGAGAGAAGCCACATCTGAGCAACAAAAGAGGTTCTCTGGGGGAAACTCTTAGGCATAATTATTCGTAGGCTTAGCTTCTCTATTGCAGGAATAAGTTTCATAAGGGCAAGCGCCAAGATCAAGGACTTGGCTTATTAAATTGGTATTTGCTAATATTCCTGAGAATATCAGGAATTCCTCAGATGGGGAAGTGTAATATTTCTACATTTTTCCCTAGTCCCTCAAGGGGACTTTGAAATACTTTTTTATTTTCTTCCCAAATTCCTCTGAGATGTATCAGGGTATTACATGAACCTGTACAAAATAGAAAGATCTCATTCCCTATTCAAGGTACCATGTAATTATGTTGTTTGGATAAACTGACCATAAAGGATAAATTAATAGTATGCTCCAGAAAATATAAATTTTGGGTCAAATAAACATCTCTTCCTTTTGTCGCATACAGAAGTTGAAGTTTTAAAACATTGTCACAAAAAAAAAAAACAAATAAAACATTGTCAGTATCATCCTTGACTTTGTGTTCTGGTTTACCTTTGTCCTAACCAGATCAGCTTTATTCATATCTCTAATTGAAGTTTGATATCTTTTTCTGCCTCTTTAACAATTGCTGTATGGGGTAATGCTGACTTTCATAGCTGCAGAACTCTAACTTTAAGTCTCAGTTGTTACACAGATACCCAATGTTCTAGGCAATGATGAGGTTATACGCAAAGAGCATCACATCTCAGAATTTAGAAATAAGAGTTAAAACTCAGGAATAGCTATGACTGCTATAAGAGCTTATAATCCAGGGATCTTTATAATGAGACATATTGAAACTTCTGTACTCCTTAATTGTCAATTGTACAATCTCTGCCCATGTTCTATCCCTTGAATATCTATTTTCTCAAATTCAATTCTCAAAGTTTACACATTATAGTTAGTCCATATTAATGAGGACTTACAACATTTGCGTTTTTGTTTCTGGCTTCTTTCAACTTGATGTCCTTAAGGTTCATTTACCTAGTTGCATGCCTCACAACTTCATTCTTTTTTACAGCCACTTAATATTCCATTGTATGCATACACCACAGTTTACCCCTCCATTCACCAGTTGATAATGCACTTTGGCCACCTCCATCCATTGCACGTCTTATATTGCCACCATAAACACCAGTGTGCAAATGTCCATTTGTGTCCCTACTATCAGTTATTCCAAATATATATCTAATAATGGGGTTTCAGAATCATATGGCAACCCTATATTTAGCCTCCTGTGGAGCCATAATATTGCCCTCCAAAGGAGCTGCACCTACCAATAGTGAATAGGTACATTTTTCATTCCATGTTTTCTCCACACTTTTGTATCTTTCTGTTTATTTTTAAAACAGGTTTTATCCACACACTGTACAATCCATCCTAAGTAAGCAATCAATGGCTCCCAGTGTAATCATATGGTTATGCATTCACCACCATAATCTATATGAGGACATTTCCATTTTTTCCACAAAGAGAAAAAGATGAAAAAAAGTATAAAAAAGTAAAAAGGAGAAACAACCTTCACCAAAAATCCTATACCCTCCCTTATATTCCCCTCTTATGGATATTTAGCTTTGGTATATTGCCTTTGCTAAAATTAATGGAAACATATTATGATTTTGCCATTAATTATTTATACCAGTTTGTATCAATTGTATTTTTTTCCAAATATCATCCCATTTCAACACCTTGTAATGTTGACATTCATTTATTTTTCCCTCATGTAAAAACTTTATAATTTGTACATTTAATCATCATCATTTCTTTTCCTATCTGCCTGTAGTGCTCCCTTTATTATTTCTTATAGAGCAGGTCTTTTCTTTACAAACACTCTCAGTGCCCATTGGTCTGAAAATATTTTAAACTCTACCCCATTATTGAAGAACAGTTTTGCTGGATATAGATTCTTGGTTGGCAGTTTTTCTCTTTCAGTATCTTAAATATGTCATACCACTGCCTTCTTGCCTCCATGGTTTCTGTTGAGAAATCCACACACAGTCATATCAAGCTACCCTTGTGTGTGATGGGTCACTTTTCTCTTGCTGCTTTCAGAATTCTCTCTTTGTCTTTGACATTTAACAATCTGATTAGTAAGTATATTGGAGTAGGTCTATTCCGATTTATTCTGTTTGGAGTACCCTGCGTTTCTTGGATCTATAATTTTGTCTTTCATAAGAGTTATGAAATTTTCAGCTATGATTGCCTCCATTATTCTTTTTGCCCCTTTTCCATTCTCTTCTCCTTCTGGGACACCCATAACATGTATATTCATGTGCTTCAAATTGTTATTCAATTACCTAAGACCCTGCTCACATTTTTCCATTCTTTTCCCTATCTGTTCTTTTGTGTGTAGGATTTCAGATGTCTTGTCCTCTAGTTAACTAATCCTTTTTTCTGCCTCTTCAATTCTGCTGTTGTAAGGGTCCATTATTTTTTCTTCATTTCTTCTGTTATGCCTTTCATTCCAATGAGTTCTGTCATTTTTTTAAGCTTTCAAGTTCTTCTTTAGGGTTGTCCCATATCTTCTTTATATCCTTCATCTCTTTTGTCATATCTTCCCTCAGCTAATTGATTTGATGTTTGA
Organism: Myrmecophaga tridactyla; assembly: GCA_004026745.1. Taxonomy (NCBI): domain Eukaryota; kingdom Metazoa; phylum Chordata; class Mammalia; order Pilosa; family Myrmecophagidae; genus Myrmecophaga; species Myrmecophaga tridactyla. The sequence continues at coordinate 3,715 of PVIY010005758.1, forward strand.
TTTGATTTAGAAGATTTGTTTGAACATCTTTTATTGTTTCAACTCCTGTATCTCATTTGAAGTGTTATTTTCTTCCTTTGACTGGGCCATATGTTTGTTCTTCCTTTTTTGATGATGTTATGCCATCTGATTTCCTTGACTAGTTTATTCTGGAGGTTGTTTTCTTTCTTTTATCTAGGGTTTCTTGTTGGTGGGCTTTGTTCTCCATCTATTCTTTAACATTCAGTTCGACTTATTCTAGAGCTCTAGCATACCTTCTGTTTAACTTATCATAATTTTTCAGCTCTTGTTTTTCTGGTTCTTTCTCTGACTATATGTAGTCATTTTTTTGAGGAGCATTTCTCCAGATATGATCGACTCCAATCAGATTGTCCCAGACAAGACAAGCCCAAATCTCAGGAAGAGAGTGTAATCTGTATCAAATTTCCCTGAGGATGAGACTGAGCAGGTTGCTAGTCTTTCCTGAGAAGCCTCATGACTCTGTGCTTTTCCTATCCTGCCCAGCAGGTAGCACTTGTCAGCCTGCAGTTCCCCACCAGCACAAAGTGCTGCCTTTAATTCTCAGCACATCCTGCCCCTGTCAGGGAGTGGTTGAAACAGAGGCTGAGGTAGAATGTGGACTTAAGCTTTTTCTGTTTTCCATCCCCAGGGGTCGGAATTCTCTGAATGAGCACCACCACTTGTGCTGGGTCCTGCTTCTCCTCATTTTCTGAGGAAGATACATCCTTTAGAGAATTATCTCCTTCATCTGACTAGTTACTTTGTCTCTCAGACATACCTTAACTCTGCCTTTGCCTGGGGTAGTGTTGACAATTGAAAATGCCTGAAACTTTTTTTTAACAGGCTGCTTAAAAAGTTAATCAACAAAAATTTTTTTCAGAGCCAGTCTACAGCCCCTAAATTTTGTCAGTCAAGAACCAGAGTTTGTACCCAGCTCTATATGCCCCTCTTCTTGGGGCACAGCCCTTTTCCAGTACTCTGAGCTCAGCTGACTCCAAAAGCCTCTGCTTTTTTTTTTTTTCTCTTTTCTTTCACCCCACCTCCTCTGTACTGGGAGAGACCTCAGGGTTCCTTTAATGCTTGCTCTGGGTTTATCTACGCTCTGAGCTTGTTTACAACAGTACAAGTTTGTTAATTAAATCTGCAAATAGAGGTTGCTTGAGCTCTCTTTGCCTTGCTCCAAGGAAACACTGCTTCTTTCTCCCATGGGGAAGTGTCTCCAAGCACCTGCCATGACAGTGGCAGAGAGGTGCCGGTCTCCACAGTTTGCGAGATTTCACTTAACAGTTCTGCACTGCGATCTTTGCCCTTCCGCCCATCCCAGACCGATGTGCAACATGTCTGTGAAGCCCAATGGTGAGGGGTTTTTCTTTTGGGGTATGTTTTTGATAACTGATTCAATCTCTTTACTTGTGGTATATCTGCTGAAATCTTCAATTTCTTCTAGAGTCGTTGTATATTTCTTGGAATTTGTCCATTTCATCTAAGTTGTGTAATTTATTGGTATACTATTGTTGACAGTATCCTCTTCTGATCTTTTTTATTTCTGTGGGCTCTGTAGTAATTTACCCTATCTAATTTCTGATCTTATTTATTTGTATCTACTCTGTTTTTATCTTCACCAGTCTAGCTAAGGGTTGATCAATTATGTTGAAGTTCTCAAAGAATCAACTTATGGTTTTGTTAATTTTCCTTTTTTAATCTCAAATTCTTTGATTTCTGTTCTAATCTTTGTTATATCTTTTATTCTGCTTGCTTTGGACTTAGTTTGCTATTCTTTTACTATTTCCTCCACGTGTACAGTTAGGTCTTTCATTTTGCCATTTTCTTCTTTATTAATGTAGGCATTTAGGGCTATAAATTTCCTTCTAGCACTGCCTTCACTACATACCATAAATTTTGTTAAGTTGTGTTGTGTTTTCATTCATCTCAAGATATTTACTGATTTATCTTGAAATTTCTTCTTTGACCAACTGATTAAGGAATATGTTGTTTAGCTTCCATACATTTTTTTCCAGTTCTCTGCCTAGTACTGATTTCTGGCTTCATTCTGTTGTGGTCAGAGAAAATGCTTTGTATAATTTCAACCTATTTAAGTTTATTGAGACTTCTTTTGTGACCCAACATATAGTCTCTCCTGGAGAATGATCCAAAAGCACTTGAGAAGAATACATATATATCCTGATGTTTTTGGGGTGCAATATTTTTTATATGTCTGATAGTTCAGTTCATTTATCATATTATTCAAGTTCTATTTCCTTATTGATCATGTCTATATGTTTCATTTATTGATGAGTGTGATGTATTGAAATCTTTAACTGTTATTGTAGAGATGTTTATTTCTCCCTTCAGTTTTGCCAGTGTTTACCTCAGGTATTTTGGGGCCTCACGGTTAGTGTATAAATATTGATAATTGTTATTTTTCCTTGGCAGATTGCCCCCTTTCATCAATATATATATGTAGTGTCCTTCTTTGCTTTTTATAAAAAATTTTTTGCCAAGTCTATTTTATCTGATATTTTGTATAGCTAAATGAGCACTTTTGTGGTTACTCTTTGCATGGAATATCTTTTTCCATCCTTTCACTTTCAACCACTTTGTGTCTTTGGGCCTAATGTGAGTCTCTATTAGATAGCATATAGATAGATCATACCTTTTAATCCATTCTACCAAATGTCTTTTGATTGAGGAGTTTAATTTATTAACATTCAGTGTTATTTCTGTAGAGACATCACTTATTTCAACCATTTTATCCTTTGAATTTTATGTTATCTTATTTTGTCTCTTTTTTTACCCTTTTAGTTATCTCTACTGGTAATCCTCGTGTCCACACTCTGTTCCAAAATTCTCTCTCCTGATGTTTCCTTTCAGCCTGAGGAATTCCCTTTAGTATTTCTTGTAGGGTAGATCTGTTGATAAACTCTTTCAGTTTCTGTTTATGAATATTTTAAGCTCTAGCTCATTTTTGAAGTACATTTTTGCAAGATAAAGAATTCTTGGCTGGCAATTTTTCTCTTTTGATTCCTTTAATATATCATACCACTGACTTCTTGCTTAATGGTTTGTGATGATAAATCAGCACTTATTCTTACTGCAGTCCCCTTGTATGTGATGAATCATTTTTGCAGATTTCAGGATTCTCTCTTTATCTTTGGCATTTGACATTCTGACTAGTATAAGTCTTGAAGTAGGTCTATTAGGATTTGTTCTGTAAGTTTAACTTTTTAGACATACATATTTATGCCTTTCATAAGAGTTGAGAAATTTTGGGCCCTTTTTTCCTTAAATATTCTTTCTTCCCCTTTCCCTTCTCTTCTCCTATGAGACATCCATAATTCATAATTTTGTGCACTTCATGCTATCATTTAAATCCCTGACATCTGCTCAATTTTTCCATTCTTTTCTCTGTCTGTAAGATTTCAACTGTCTTATCTTCTAGTTTGATAATTCTTTCTTCTGCTTTTTCAAATCTGTTATTATATGCCTCTCATGTATTTTAATCTCTACTATTCTGCCTTTCATTCCTCCTGTTATGTTTATTTCATACTTTTAAATTATTCTTTATACTCATACATTGTCTTAATATACTTTATCTCTATGCATATTTTCCTTCATCTTCTTGAAATGATTTGGATTTATTCGAACATATTTGAAGACTTGTTCTGAATTATGTGTCTTCTCTGAAATTTTAATTTGTTCCCTTGACTGGGACCTATCTTCGTATTTCTTAGTATGGCTTGTAGCTTTTTTACTGATGTCTAAGCATCTGATACCTTGATGAGTTTACTCTGAAAGTCACTTTCTCTCTCTTGTCTAGGGTTTTGTTGTTGATTGGCTCTATGTTTAGGGCCTTCTTTGCAGTTGGTTCAACTTACTCAAGACCTTTAGAATTACTTGTGTTTCATTTATCAGATTTTTTCAGCTCTTCATCTAAATTTTTCTTTTTATTTAAGTGCATGGTCTGGAAATCGAACGTGGGTCTCTTGCATGGAAGGTGAGCATTCTACCACTGAACCACCCATGCACCCTGAATTTTTAAGATTGTACTATTTGGGCAATTGTTTCAACCCCAGGAGAATAATTTCTTACCTCTTTTCCTTCTCTAGAAATCCATCCAAGAATCTTTACTTATTCTGCCTTTTCTTTCTTTATAGTTTTGGTGTTTTTTTATTTATTTTTTTAATATTCCTTTCATTGTCTCTAGCTGCTTTTTTCTTGAGGGCAAATTCTGGATGGAGAATCACTACATTGAGAAGTTCATAATTCATTATTTCCCTGAATACTGAAACAAGGCCAGGGACCTAAAGAACACTGGGGAGAGGGTCAGGAAAGATACCAAGAAATGTTTTAGACAGCTCTCTACAAATGTACTTTCCTGGCCTGCTCAGTAGATGGTGCCCTTCAGAAAACTGTTCCCCATAGCTCTTTGGGGGTACCATGTCTTTAAACCTTCTCTGGCTTACCCACCTCTTGGAGGTAGAGTTGAAACTGGCCACAGCTGTCCCTGTCTTGGGTAGGTTTAAACAGTAGTTCAGAGCTGTGGCTCCACAATCAAAATCTGCTAAACAAAAACCATGAGTGCTTGGCTGTGCCCCAAGCCCATTCTTGGGGTAGAGGACTTCCATGTCCATTCTCTTCATGGTTGCTAGTCAGAGTCTGGAAACTGTGGAAGCCTACCTTGAGAGTGGAGGATGGGTGCTGACAGCCACTGCAGAGTATGCTACTCACAGTTCCTTCCTGCAGTTTCTCAGCCCCATTGCCCCACTCTTCCCTAGATGCTGTTCAGTGCTCCCCTGATCTCTGGAGCCTAGAATAGTTGTTTCAGAGTTACTGTCTGTCCACTACTTGTTTTTGGAGGACAAGTGAGTTCTGGATCTCTCATAGGCTTACCTAGTTATTCCAGTATAATTTGCTGATTTATTTTTCAGATTGAATTTCATTGGCCCTTCTGTTGGAAGTCAATTAACCCTATATTTCTGTATTCTGTGTTCTATTCCATCAATCTATCTGTCTATTCATATTCCAAAATCACACTGTTTGATGATTGATGCTTCATCATAAGCTTTGATATTAGGTACTGTGAGTCCTCAGAATTTGCTATTCTTTCTCAAGACTGATTTGATTATTCTAGGTCTTTTGCATTTCCATATAAATATTAGAAACAGATCTTCAACTTCCACAAAAACCTGTCAGGATTTTAATTGGAATTGTTTTCAGTTGATAGGTCGATTTTTGAAGAATTAGCATTTTAACCAAGTTTGGTCTTCTTTCCCATGAACATGATATATCTTTCCATTTACTTAGGACCTCTTTAACTTATCTCTTTAGTTTTGTAGTTTTCAGTGTGGTAGAGTTGCATATTTTTGTTAAAATTATTCCAAAATATTTTAAATTTTACATAGTTTGACTGTAATGTTCATGTGTGTGGTTTTCTACAAATTTATTCTAGCTGGGATTTGCTGAACTTCTCAGATTTGTAAGTTGATATTTTTCACCATATTTGAGAACTTTAGGACTATTATTTCCACAATTATTATTAGCCTTATTCTCTATTTCCTCTTTTCATGTAGTTCAAATTTCACATCTATATAAAATTGCTTGATGTTGCCCTACAGGTCACTGTGACTCCTTTTTTTTTTTTTTTTTCAATTTTTCTCTTTATTCTTTGGTATAGTAATTGCTATTGACTTGTTTTGCATTCACTGATTCTACCATAATATCCAATCTGATTTGAAGCCCATCCAGTGACTTTTTCATTTTCAGATAGTGTGTCTTTTACTTTTAGAATTTCTATTTGATTTTTAAATTTCCATTTATCTACCGAGAGTCCACATTTGTTCATTCATTTTGTTCATATATTCCCATAAATTATTGAACATATTTATAATAGGTGCTGAAATTTCTGTATGCTAATTTGAATATGTCAACTGCACTTACTTAGTGCTTTTAATCTTCACTATAAGACCCATTTTCCTGGCACTTTGTATACATATAGTAATTATTCATTGTATGATAGATGTATTAGTTAAATTGCTGGAATGCAATATGCCAGAAATGGAACAGCTTTTAGAAAAGAGATTTAATAAGTTACAAGTTTACAGTACTAATGCCAAGAAAATGTCCAAACTAAGACATCAAGAGGTTACCTTCACTCAAGAAAGGCTGATGCCATCTGGAACACCTCTATCAGCTGGGAAGGCACATGGCTGGCATCTGCTGGTCCCTTGCTCCTGGGCTCCATTGCTTTCAGCCTCTGTTTCCTGTAGAGGCTCCTCACTTGGCATTTGTGGGCCCTCACTTAAGCTCTTCTGGGACATAATTCTGGTCTGGCTTGCTTAGCATCTCCTGGGAAGGCACATGGCAATGTCTACTCAGCCCTGCATTTCCAAACATCTGGGTCTCATGTTGGCTCTGTCAACTTTGAAGCAACTGTCTCCAAGAATTGCAGTATCTCTATCATTTCTGAGGTTTATCTAAAAACTTTCCCCTTTTAAAGACTCTAGTAAACTAACCAAGGCCCACCTTGAAAGGGTGGGGTCACATCTCCATCTTATCAAAAGATCACACCCACAAATGATGTGTCACATTTCCATGAACAATCTATTCAAAAGTTTCCACCCTATAATGTTGAATCAGGATTAAAAGAAATGCCTGTCCCCACAGATTGGATCAAGATTAAAACATGGCTTTTCTGGAGTACATAATCAATTCAAGCAAACACAATAGATGTTATAAGTATACATGATAGGTAATTTGGATTATTTTCTTCTTCAAACTTTGATTTTTGATCTGACAGGTGATTAAATGATTTGCAGGTCATCTTATACCTATCAGGCTTGGTTTTTGATATACAGTACTTTCTCTTATAGCATAACTTTTCTGTGGTCTTAATTGAATGCTCAGCATACTCAGTGAGGGCTCTTCACTTGGGTTGTATTGAAATATCCAACTTTTCCTAGCATTCTGTGACCATTGATATTCCCATTCAACCCTCTGCCATCATCATCCAATTTAGCTAGGCCTTATAGAGCCTTACATAAATCCACAGTGAGGGAACACTTACAAATACTTCCAGGACTACCTCTGTGGACCTCCCTTTTTTGAGATACTCTGCTGCCTCAGCATGCCAGAATTTCAACTTTTGCTACCTCAGCTCACTGATACCACCACTCTCCAATTGGCTTCTACCACCTTAAACTCTGGCCTGGAAAGTGCACTTTGGCAGAAAACAAGAGCAAATGTGGAGCTCTTCATGTGTGTTTCTCTTCAGTCAAAGGTCACAGCCTTGCACTATTTGAAATAGTAGCCTATACATTTTGTCCAAATCTAGAATTATTTATCATGGGAGGACTAGCTCCAAAACTAGTTACTCTATTAAAGGTAGAAACACTGACTTCATTGAGAACTTTCCCACTTAAAGGTCATCTCATACCACAATAGATGATGTATGTTCTTGCTATACCTGACAGCTCACCATCATACCTGGGAAGTTGAGCAATATGTCTGACTTACTTGGCAGCTCTCTCTCTCACACACACACAAAATTCCCAAACTTTATATATTAATCTATATGGTAGCCACATGTAAAAAGAATGATTGGAAGCGATATAATACCATCCAACTTGTTTTCAGTTTTAAATAACTAAGCTAGTCCTTGAAATGGAAAATGGTAACAAAGGAACAATCATAACTAGATTTAGATCACCTTTAAAAATTCAGCCATAAAGATCAGACATTATTAACATCTGTTCTAAATTTTAAATCAATTTTTCTTAATTCATTGATCATAAATATTTAATTTATGAAGGAGAGAGGAATAATGAAGGTTGTGTAAAACCTGGTGTCAAGCACATGAGTTCAAATTCTAACCCTTTCTTCTCTTGCTCTGTGACCATGGGAAAGTTACTTGACCCCAATGAGTCATACTTTCTTCATTTCTAAAATGGGCTAATAAATCTAAAAGCTCGGTTTTAAGGTTAATTAACATAAGTAAAGAAGTGCAAGGTAGGTACTCAACAAATAAACCTTAAATATTACAGAAAAAGAGCTATAATCTTTGAATATTTTCAAGATTTAAAAACAAAATAAAATACTAATCATGGTATCTGTTCATTTTGGTTTTCCAAAGAAGCAAATCAATTAACTAAGAAAAGTGAAATTGAAGACTCACATCTAAGAAGAGATGCCTCAGATTTTCTTCTCACAAAGTAAGTTTAACAATGGTGTGTTAGTTAGATTCAGTTGTCAACTTGGCCAGGTGAGCATACCTAGTCTTGTTGCTGCGGACACAAGCCAATGGTACGTGAACCTCATTTGTTGCTAATTACATCTGCAGTCGGCTAGGAGGCGTGTCTGCTGCAATGAGTGATGTTTGACTTAATTGGCTGGTGCTTAAATGAGAGAACGCAACATAGCACAGCCTAAGCAGCTCGGCATTCCTCATCTCAGCACTTGCAGCTCAGCCCAGGCCTTTGGAGATGCAGAAAGAAGTTACCCCGGGGAAAGCTGTTGGAACCCAGGGGCCTGGAGAGAAGACCAGCAGAGACTATCCTGTGCCTTCCACGTAAGAAAGAACCTCAGTGGAAAGTTAGCTGCCTTTCCTCTGAAGAACCAACAAAATAAATCCCCTTTTATTAAAAGCCAATCCATCTCTGGTGTGTTGCATTCCGGCAGCTAGCAAACTAGAACAAATGGTGAGTTAAGGAAAACATAGAAATATCTAGAGACCTCTCAACAGGTTCATATTACCTTGTTGAGATGTAATTGTTTCTTTTTTCAGGGTTCATCAGAATTCAAATGTTCCTAACATCCAACTTATGACATAGCATTGTGTCATGTGCCATGACCAGTTTGTTCTTTAGGAGTTACAGATCCATTCCCTTAGAATCCCTCTCTTTTGAAGGTTTCCATACTAAGCTCTGAGAAATTCTAGAGCTTTACAAGACACACTTTAGGGTTTCACAAACAGTGATTCATATCACATGGGAATACTTCATTCATCTATTTTATCTTGTTTGACTATCAGGGTTCCACATATGATTTTAGCTTGTCATAGATTGGCTTCTTTCTAAATTAAGCCCATTACAACACTAAGTAAATGTAGTAAGGATAGGGAGGATTGTTAACATTACCACTGTAAGGGAATGATTAAAATAAACTGTAGACCTACAGCAGGAAGATGACTATTGATCATGCCATTTGCTCCCCATTAAGTTACTTCTAGCATCCTCCTTTTTTTTTTTTTAACACTGATGGAAAGTCTACAAATATCCTATCAATGCTCTTTATTTTTCTATCAATGCTCTTTTAAAATTACAGACAGACAAGACTTTGACACTTAAGTTGACCATGGAACTTGCCTGGCTAATGAAACGATTTCTGAGGTTTTTGTATCCTACAACATCTGACATAGGTGAAAAACCAAACAAAACATATCCAAATAACTGAAATACAAATGTTTTAGAAATATCTCTACTTGAAACAACCTGTCAACCAATCCTTTATCCATTTCCAACCCCAATAACTTTGCTTTCCACTTCCATAGTTTTGCTGTTTGTGAACAGTAGTACTCTCTTACTGATATTAATACCAGGTTCTTCTTCTACCCTATCAATTATTTTAGTCTAATATTTCTCCCATTCCTGTTTCTGCTTTCACTCATCCTGAAAGACACAGAAGTCATTTCAACGTTGTCTCTTCTCATATGCCACTGGAGCATGTGCAGATTGGTACAAACTCTCTGAAGAGCAACCATGCCATAGCCATTAAAATCAAAATATGTATACATATGACCAAACATAAGGTATTTACCCTAGTATTACCTGCCTTGGAGAAAGTCCAACACATGGGGACAATGAGACCTGCCCAAGAAGGTACACTTGTAGTTTTGCATGTAATAGCAAAAATTGGAATGCCTTGGGCTTGAGGGATATCAGTAGAGGTGGTGAGAAATGGATGAATTCAAAATTAATGAGATAATGGTGGAAGATACAGTGCAGAGTCCTGAATATCTCAAGCATTTTTGGCTTGAGAACCTTAGGTTAATGGAATTGCCATTCGCTGAGAAGGGGAAGTATATAGAAAAAACTTATTTGGTGGGAGGAAGAAATTAAGAGGTAATTTTTAAACAGGTTGAATTGGGATGCCTATATAAGATGTCAAGTAGATAATTGGGTATATGAATCTGGAACTCAAGAGAAAACTAAGCTAAAGACATAAATTGGGATAAGTGACAAATGGTATTTACAGACATGAGATTGATGAGTTCATCTAGGGAATAAACATAGAGAAGAATCCCAGAATTTAGAGGACAGGATGGACTAGTAAAATCAAGCTAAAAAAGGAGAAGGAGCATCCAGATGAGTGGAAAACCCAAGAGAAGGTATTATCTGGGAAACCAGGTAAAGAATTGATGTACAAGGAAGGAGTGATCAACTGTGTTAAATCCTGAAAATGTTAAATGTTGTTAAGTGCTTTGCTAATTTTTGAAGACAGATTTTTTTTTTTTAGGTAAAAAAAATTTTTTTTTTCTAATTCTAGAATATCTAAAGAGTCTGCAGAATCTAAAGCATTAAATCCAGGATAGATCTTAGCAACTTCTCTATTTACAAAACCCAGTGTCTTGTCAGAATTTTAACAGTGCATTTGAAAACTTCATCCCTTTTTATGAAGAAAGAACCAATGTTCTTTTCAGAGGTGTCATTGAATTGCAGGCTCAGTATGGTAACTGTAGGCTTAAGTTTCTAGTTTGGTTGTTCAGAATGGTTATGCAAATAAAATTCATATAGCTTGAAGCTCATCTGATATGAATAAATATACTTCTTATTCATAGGTAGTCAGGTGAGGTTTCAGTATCAGCAGTTACAAAGGTATTTTTGAAAGCTTTCCAATTATTTTGAATTTCATATGTATTTGCCCATGTCAATAAGCAGTTAGTTTGGGATGTGCGTTTTCTTTAATGATTTTGAGCCTACGCCAACTACTTATTTTTTTATTGCTGCTGGACAAAATCACACAATCATGTAACTTAATGACCCTATAAATTCATGGTCTCCAACTATAGCTGGATTCAGTATGCTGCCTCAGAATCCTTTATCTCCCAAAGGTATTGTTTCCATTTTCTGTGGTCACCTTTTGATTCAGTTCTCTTCACACCTCCCCCTTCCACCAGATTTAAACACTTACTTCCATCCATATCATTCTTTCTTCCTTTTTTATGTTTCAGTGGAAACCCTTTCACCCTTCCATGTATGATGCATACTATACTACATTCTAGATGTCCCTTTATTTAGAAACCTCAGCCTACTGATTGTTGCCTTTCTCTCCTGCATCTTCAACCTCTTCTTCCTCACTGGTTTGTTCTCATCAACATTTAAACATGTTAAAGTCTTTACCATTTTAAAGCAAAGCCTAAAAACAAACAAATTTTTCCCTAGACCCTACATTCTCCCTAGCTACATCCCCAGCATTCTCTCTTCTTCAAAAAGTTCTATCAACCATCATTTTGCAACCTACCTCCCCTTCAAGTCACTCTTCCCTTTACCAATTTACCTTCTGTTCCTGTCACTAGTGAAACTGAGCATGCCAAAGAGATTTACAACTTTTTTGTTACTAATTTTGATGAACATTTTTCAGATCTTATCTTACTTGATCTTTTAGGAAATCTGGACCCATTAGTCTACTTCTGTTCTGTTTTTCTTTTTTATGAAACAGTCTCATCCTTTCATTTCTATGACATTGAACTTTCCTGGTTAGCTTACTACTTTAGCCATTCCTTCTCCATTTGCAGCTACTCTTCCTTTCCTTTCCTTTGAGGATTATGTCTTAACATGACTTTTTATCTTTTATTTTATATATTCTCCCTGAGCAGTCTCATCCACTATCTTGGCTTCAATTATGAAGCCAAAGTATCACTTATAATTCAGGCAAAAAAACAAACTAAAATCATAGTTTCAAACTTTATGAAAAATAAAAGTACAAACTTTATGAAAAAATGCTGGGTTAGAAGTCAAGAGATCTGCCTTCCAATTTTGTTTCTACTTAATTATTAATGAAAAACATAACTCTAGGGAAGTAATAAGCCTGCCCTTTAGGATTCAATTACTTTTTTTGTAAAATGGGGTTAAAATACCTTTTGTAGCTATACATAGAGTGGTTTTGGAAACTGAATAAGATTATGAAACTACAGTGGAAACTGCATAGAGACGTATGAATAATAAGAACCTTTTATGATTACAGAACATGTATATATATGATTTGGTTATAATATTGAAAATGTGGTTAATAGTATAGGGAAAATTCTAAGTAAATATATTAAGAGGGAATTACTGTTCTGCTTATATTTTTGAAGTACAAATTTTTCCAGCTTGATTGGATTTATTTTGTTTTCCTATATATTTTGGAAATCTATGAGGTAGTAATTATAGTTTCCATTTGTGCTGGTTTGAAAGGAAGTATGCCCCCTAAGAAAAGCCATGTTTTGATATAAAACCCATTCCTTAAAGGTAGAATAATCTGTATTCAATACTGTATGTTTGAAACTGTAATGAGATCATCTCCCTGGATGATGTGATTTAGTCAAGAGCGGTTGTTAAATTGGATTAAGGGATGACATGTCTCCACCCATTTGAGTGGGTCTTGATTAGTTTCTGAGGTCCTATAAAAGAGGAAACATTTTGGAGAGAGAGATTCAGAGAGAGTGGCACTACGAAGCAGAGAGTCCACCAGCCAGTGACCTTTGGAGATAAAGAAGGAAGACGCTCCCGGGGAGCTTCATGAAACAGGAAGCCAGGAGAGTAAACTAGCAGATGACGCCGTCTTCGCCATGTGCCCTTCCAGCTGAGAGAGAAGCCCTGACTGTATTTGCCATGTGCCTTCTCACTTGAGGGAGAAACCCTGAACTTCACTGCCCTTCTTGAACCAAGGTATCTTTCCCTTGATGCCTTTGATTAGACATTTCTATAGACTTGTTGTAATTGGGACATTTTCTCGGCCTTAGAACTGTAAACTAGCAACTCATTAAAGTCCCCTTGTTAAAAGCCATTCCATCTCTGGTATACTGCATTCTAGCAGCTAGCAAACTAGAACACCATTTTTATACAAAAGGAAACTAAAGTTAAGAGAAGGTAAGTAATTAGTCTAAGATCACACATCTAGACAGAGGAATAGCTGAACACAAAGCTAAAAAAAAAAATGAAAAAGAAAAGAGACCTTCATTCTTTTGTCATATCAACAGTCTTCAGTCCTGCTATCCAGAAGTATACACTTTTAATCGTTTGTTTCTAATATTTTTCCTAGCAATTAGGATCAGATCTCTACATCATGTACTTATACATCTATTACTTGATTTATCAACTTTGGATAATATCTTTTGACTCTCTATTAGAACTGTGAAATCCTATAGCTCATTGAAATATTTTTCACTTCATCTTTCTCTTGCTCCTTTTTTTTTGTTTTTTTTCAGTTAACTTATTCACTGGCAGAAAAAATTAGAAGTTAATTCTTTGCTTTTATTCAAATGTTGTAGATTGAATCATGCCCCTCATAGATAGTATATTCCAGTCTTAATCCATGTTTCTGTGTGAATAAACTTATTTGCAAGTAGGACCTTTGAAGATGTTATTATAAGTTAAAGTGTGGATTCATTTGTGAATAGAAGGTCCTATTTAGATGAAGCCAAGTTGAATCAGGATGGGTTTTAATCCATATGAATGAAGTTCTTATAAGAAAAGGAAATCTAGACAGAGTCATGGACAACAAAGCAGGAGAAGTAGAAACCCAAAGGAGGAGGCATTTGATAGAAGCAGAGATGCAAGTAAAGGAACTGTAATATTGTGGCAAGTCAGCACCAGAATGTTTCAGACTCTGGACAAAGCACAGCCTGTCAAGATCTTGATTTTTCACTTCTAGCCTCCAAAACCATGAAACAATAAATTCTTACTGTTTAAACCAAACTGTGGTGTAGTATTTTTCAAAGAAGGCTTGTCAAACCAAGGCATCCTCCATTTGTGGAGAACATAGTCCTCTTCTATCACATTCTCCAAGATTCTAGATTTTAATAATTTTAAGCTCCTCCCTATGTTTCCTCTAGCCTTATGTTCTAGTTTGCTAGCTGCTGGAATGCAATACACCACAGACAGACTGGCTTTTAATAAAAGGGGATTCATTTTGTTAGTTCTTCAGAGGAAAGGCAGCTAATTTTCAACTGAGGTTCTTTCTTACATGGGAAGAAACAGGGTGGTCTCTGCAGGCCTTCTCTCCAGGCCTCTAGGTTCCAACAACTTTCCCCGGGGTGATTCCTTTCTGCATCTCCAAAGGCCTGGGCTGAGCTGTGACTGCTGAGATGAGGTATGCTGAGCTGCTTGGGCTGTACTACGTTGCACTCTCTCATTTAAGCGCCAGCCAATTAAGTCAAAGGTCATTCATTGTAGCAGGTACACCTCCTAGCCGACTGCAGATGTAAATCAGCAACAGATGAGGATCACGTACCACTGGCTCATGTCCACAGTGACAGAACTAGGCACGTTCACCTGGCCAAGTTGACAACTGAATCTAACTACCACACCCTAGTCGTAACTATTTCCTGAAAGTACTAACTTTGTGATAACTACTTTTGCCTTTTTTACTTCTCCAATCCTGGTTAGTAATTCTTTATATAAAATACTTGTTTAAATAAGTGGTGTTAATTTTATGTCATGGTTAGACCCTGACTGCACATAAATAAACCTCAGCCACAAAAAATAAATTGAACTCAGCATTCCCAGTCTCAAGGAAGACTTGTTGGTGAAGGGGACTTCCACATTTGCAGAAGAAACTTTAATAAACCTGGTCCTTCATTTGTCAATAAAATAAAAACAAAGATCAGGAGTCATTTAAAAAAAAATACAGCATGAAAGATAAAGTCCAAGATGAACACTAACTGCTGTGGTACTAAAGTTTGCATTTCTGAAGAAGGAGCCTTGCTCAACTGGTACAGGTGCCTCAGAAGCTCAGAAGGACTCGTGGAGCTGCAATTCAGACTTATGTGAAGGAAGCATTTCTCAGCTGGTTCTGGTGCTTTAGAAGTTCAGAGGAGGAGGTAAGGGCTCTGTATTAGTCTGGGTTCTCTAGGGAGACAGAATTGACAAGGGAGATATCCATATCCATATACACACACAGACATACCTATTTTTACATATACATACATATATATAAATTGAATATTATGAGGTTTATTATAGAGATTGTCTCATGTGGCTGTGGAGATGAGTAAGTCTGAATTCCACAGGGCAGGTCACAAGCTAGGAACTCCAACGAAGTCTTTCAATGAATTCCCCAGAAGAGAGCTGGTGGAAGTAGAGATGGAACTTCTCTCTTCTGAGTGCTGCAATTATCATGTCTCCTTTTAAGGCCTCTGTTCTAGTTTGCTAGCTGCTGAAATGTAATATACCAGAAATGGAATGGTATATTTTTATACCATTTTTTTTTAAAAAGGGGAATTTAATAAGTTGCAAGTTAACAGCTTTTAGGCCATGGAAATGTCCCAATTAAAGGAAGTCTATAGAAATGTCCAATCTAAGGCAACCAGGGAAAAATGCCTTGATTCAAGAAGGTCGATGAAGTTCAGGGTTTCTCTCTCAAGTGCAAAGGCACATGGTGAACATGGTCAGGGTTCTCTCTCATTTGGAAAGGCACATGGTGAACATGGCAGCATCTACTAGCTTTCTCTCTAGGCCTCTTGTTTCATGAAGCTCCCTGGGAGGCATTTTCCTTCTTCATCTCCAAAAGTAACTGGCTGGTAGGCTGTCTGTTTCATGGTTCTGCAGTATTCTGTCATCCTTCTCTGCTCTTTCCAAGCCTTCAAAGGTAGCTGGCTGGTGGACTCTGTGGTTCTCCCAGCCTGTGGCTCTGCTCAGCTCTGAGTGGCTTCCTCATTGTTCTCAAAAGGCATTCTGTCCAAAAAATATTTCCTCTTTTATAGGGTTCCAGGAACTAATCAAGATCCACTTAGAATGGATGGAGACACACCTCCACCTAATCAAGTTTAATACCCACATTTGATTGAGTCGCATCTCTCTGGATATATTCTAATTAAAGTTTCCAACATACAATACTGAATAGAGTTTAGAAGAAAGTTGCTTCCATAAGGTTGGTTAGTATTAAAACATGGCTTTTCTAGGGTACATAAACCTTTTCCAACCAACACAGCCTCCAACTGATTGGATGATACTTCTCTCATTGTTGAAGGCAATCTCCTCAGTTGATGTGACTGGCCATAGATACAATCAACTTACTGATTATTTAAATCCACAATATATCCTCATAGTAACAATCAGGCCAATGCTTACTTGACCAAACAACTTGACACCAGACCTGGCAAAGTTGACACATGAACTTAAATAACCATCACAGACCTTAATTTTTGAGGAGAGATATCAATATAGCTAGCACTGAAGTCTGACCAACATGATAAAGCTGATTCTGTGAAAACTTGAACCAACAGCTAGAAAAATTGCCAACTAGAATCAACAGTTACTACTAAATAAACTTCTGCTGTCAAGGAGAAAAAGTGTTGCTGGAATGATGCTTACAGATTCAGTTTTCTAGTCTCCCTGTAGTGTTCCTATTGACAGAGCCTAATTAAGGAACTAGCCAACAAAAGAGAAATGTGACTTGCAGAATCCCCACTCCAGTATTGCAAACCAGAGTACAGATGGGTATATGTGAAGGCAAAGGATAATAGCTTAAAGACCTGGACATTTTAGAGCAACTGTTACTTAGTAACCCTCATCCATTTTATGCCAAAATAAGTGACTTTATTTGAGGTCATTAAAATTCACATTAGGGGCCTAACTCTTTTTAGAGTGTGGATTTCTTATTTTCATTTTCAGTGTATTGCTACATCAGTTTTTTCTCTGTATACACTAGGATGAGACTGATGGACTACTGCAGAATGTTATGGTAAAATACATATAGTAGTTGAAATAATAACCCCAGTTCCTATCACCATCCCACAGCCCAATCCTATTCTTCACACCTGTGCATTCTTTGCTTGCAGTCTCCCTAGGGCAGTTTGGTTTTCATCTCTCCTCATATTAGGAACACCCACCCCATTTGCTTTGTGCCTTCAAACACACTCTGCCACGTTGGCACTCTACACTTACTGTTCTAAATTCTATCACAAATCTGTTTTACCCAGTGCCTTTTCATGCCCATTTCAGCAGGGTTCAGGAGGAAGGGTCAATAAATATACATGCTCCATTTATCAGGGAGAATTGGAATCCAAGCCAACTTGTTTTCAAGGACACAATACACTAAACTGTTTCACAAAAGTATGTGCTGATGGATACTGATTTTATCTTTTGTTGTTTAAACTAGGTCTATTAGGAAAATTTTGAAGAAGTGCCATTTAAATCCTGAAAATCATTATCATATAATACTATACATTATGATAATATGGCAGGAAGGACTTGAAAATACACAATAACAATCATTTTTGGGTTTTGCTGTTTAAAAAGATGCATGAGTAAATAGCTCTTTATGTATCAATTATCATTTTGCTGTATTTTTATTTGGAGGTTATATAAATGTTAATATCTACTAATCTTTTACTGGATTTCAGTGTAATTTTGGAAAATGGGTCAGAGAGAAAAGAACCTGTCAAGTGACTCATGTTCAATAGCTCACATTTCTTTCAATTCCTTATAGGAATGTAAAATGGAGCCAAAACTAAGTTAGGTTGCTTAGCAGAATAGAGTATAAAATGTATTCTTATACTTGATTAGGGCAAATAATTCATTTGGAATTTTTTTCTGAATACCAGCCAAATGCAACTTATTAGAACTTATTGAAACTACTGGCTGATCTTTCTGTTATTTAGGCCCTTTCAAAGAGCTATTGGGGAGTCAAAATAAATCTGCAAGAGGAATATCGAAATGGAAGAAGCTTCAATAGATAACTTTGACTCTGAGCTATGAAACGCAGCCCACACATCTATAGTCTCAGAAGTTTCAACTCATTGTCCACAATAACAGGAAAGTTCTAGCAACCGTTTTTCCTTTTCCTCTGCCTTTATCAACTTAATTTAGAGCATTAAGTAAAACTTTACCCCACTCACCCTCCAAAAACATAAAATCTTTAAGAAATTGGTCAATCCAATTTGCCATATAAGAAGATTTCTGTCTGGCTCCAACTTTTCCGCATTTAGATAGAAGTAAAATTTAAATTAAGAGATAAAGACTATGATAAATAATACTTAACATAATAGAATTTGAAACCAAAAACCATTTCTGCTAAGCAAATAAGTATATTTATTATGAGTTCTACTAGAGTAATTAATGTTACTAAATTCATTTACTATTCTGCCATTACTGTGTGTCCTTAGCCACACATCTCTCTGCCTCAGAATTATTATCCTTAAAGAGGAGATGGTAATAATAAATCAAAGGACTGTTGTGATTAATTGTGTGAGTTAATAAAAGTGAACACTTAAAACATTTTTGGAATATGTGAACACAAAATAAATATTAGCTGCTACTGTTACTGCCAAAGATGATGATAATATAGTTATAATTCAGTCTGTAAGTGACAGGAACAATTTTAAATGCTAAGTATACTAATAGAATCTTAAAGATTTGGATATCTTTTTTAGTTTAACTGATACTCTATGTTGAAAAAAAATAATGATGGTGATGTAAGTGCTTGGGAGTTCCTAAATGGACTACAGTTACCATGTAACCAAATACTGACCATTCATTAAGTTTATCACAATCCAATCTGGAAAGTACTAGGATTTTTTCTAAGTCCTTCAAAGGTCTCATGCTGTCTGGCCATTTTGTTGCCATCTTACTTTGTGTAGAAGGAGAAAATGAACTGCAAAGAAAACATTGTAGAAAACTGAAGCCTCTGTTAAGATGAGTCTGTTGAATTATTTGAGAAAAGTCCAAATTTCAATATATAAATTTTGTACAAATAAATTGAGGGTGTGAATTATACTGATTCCATTCTGAATATTAATAGTCTTTCAGGTTCTCTTTTTAAAAGTGCACAGAAATTGAAATCCAATCTTTACTGGGGTTGACAGTGCTTTACTTAAAAATTTTTAGAATACAAAACACTTGAGTTTGGGGACTAGGTCTTAATTATTTGTTAAGTATTAACTATTTTATTGTAATGACTTTCTAGGTATACAAAAATCCAAATGATACAAATCCAGAGGAGGTCAAATCAGTGTGGCCTCGCAAGATCAGAGAAGATGAGGAATGAGGCTTGAGATACACACGAATGATGGATATGATAATTATCCCATACTAAGAGTGTGAAAGAAGCTTAGTCTGACAAAATATGGAATTAAATGTATGCTCCCTTAGTGGTACTTACAAGCCATTATGTTCTCATACAGAATGAAATCATTTTGGTGATACAAATTATGCCCTACATGTTATAGCAATAACATTTTTTACAAATTTTTAAATTATTTTACTTAATAAATAATTTATCATGTGTTTTTTTTCTCTTAGCACTCTGCTAGGTGCTGAGAGGGTTAAGAAAACAATATCCTTTAACACATCCATATTTCAACAAGGACATGTAAACTAAAATTCATCAAATGCAAAAGCAAACATACTATTTAGACCAGAAACATCACAACTTATACCTCCATTTGAGGTTCTAAGATTCCACTCCAAAGTATGCAGGCTTTGAATACATAAAACAAAACTTGAATTAAATGAAAAAATAGCAAATTTGCTACATGCTTAGTAATTGCTGGAACAAGAACAACAATGAATGATCCAAAAATGGAACATTGGAAACAATTAATAAAATTGACAAGCCCCTGACAAGACTAGTCAAGGAGGAAAGGAGAAAAATATAAATTATTAACATAAAGAATGAAAAGTTATCACTACAGATACCACAGGTATTAGATGGATTACAATATAATAATATGAACGCTTGAGCTGATAAAGTCAATCACTTAGATGAAATGGGCAAATTCCTTGAACAACTCAATCCAATAATATTGATATATGAAGAAATAGAACATAACTTAAAAGTAGAAAAATGGAAAATGATATACTGTGCTAATGTTAATTTTTATAAAGGTATTATAAAAGTAAGCTAATGACCAATACTCATCATAAATATACATTTAAATTTTATTTTAAAATTTTTTGTAAATCCAATTCAACAATATGTTAAAAGGATAATATATCATGACCAAGTGAGCATTAACCCAGGAATGTTTGGTTAGTTTAACATTTGAAATCAATGTAATCCGCAGTATTAACAAATCAAAATAGAAAAAAATCAATAAATCAAGGGAAGGTATTTGCTAAAGTTCAACATCTTTTCATGACATAAATTCTCAGATAACAATGAATAGAAAGAAATTGTCTCAATCTGATCAAGAATATCTACTAAAAAAAGCTAATATCATACCCATCAGTGAAAAATTCAATGCTTTTTATGTAAGATCAGGAATAAGACAGAGATTTCTTCTCACACCACTTCTATTCAAGATTTATTGGAGATTCTAGATAGTGCAATAAAGCAAAGAAAACAAAAAATGTATCCATATTGTATTAGAAGAATTAAATCTGTTTTATTTACAGAAAAATAATCATCTATATAGAAAATTCTACAGAATCTACAAATAAGCTAATAAAGCAAATGAGTTTAGGAATGATTATATATTATTATATAAAGATAAATTGTACTTTTATAGACTAGTTACAAGCATAAAATTAAAACAAAACCATTTATAGCAGTATTGAAAATTTAACCACTTAGAGACATACTTGATAAAAAATGTGCAAGACTTCTACAAGGGAAACTGCAATACCTTGCTGAGATTCATTGTAAAAGGCCTAACTGTTGTAAGAGCTATATTATTTTCATTGATTGCAAGACTCAGTATTGTTTAGATGTGAATTCCCCTTAAATAGGTCACATTTTGCATACATTCTTAAATAAGTTCCCAGAAGGAATT
This sequence comes from Myrmecophaga tridactyla, assembly GCA_004026745.1. NCBI lineage: Eukaryota > Metazoa > Chordata > Mammalia > Pilosa > Myrmecophagidae > Myrmecophaga > Myrmecophaga tridactyla. Next base: position 24,683 of record PVIY010005758.1, read on the forward strand.
TTTCAGACTTTGAATAGATTATTCCAAACTATTTATGGACATACAGAGACCTAGGATAGACACACAACTGTGAAAAAAATTAGAAGACTTACTTTATCTGATTTCCAGACTTATTATTAAGCTACAGTAATCATGGCAGTGTGATATTGGCATAAAGATGTACAGAGAGATCAATTAAACACAAAAGAAAGTCCAGAAATAGTAGCACATATATGTGCTCAATTTATTCTTGACAAAGTGATTCAAAAGGGAAAGAATAATATTTTCAACAAAAGGAGGAAAGTTGAATATCCACATATTAAAAATTGAACCCTTACCTCACACATCTCCAAAAAATTATCTTGAAGAGGAACATATGCCTAAAATTAGGAATTAAACATAGACTGTGATAAATTTAGGTGGTAACTTTAATCTCTAGGCAACCACCAAAGAAAGTAAACTAAAAATATACAGAGTAAAAGGAAATGGCAAGGAAATTAAAATGGTTCCATGGAAAATATCTATTTAACCCAAAGGAAGGCAGTCACAGAGGAATCGAGGAACGAAAGGGTGTGGCATGTAGATAACAGCATTCCTTAGCAGTAATTATATTAAATATAAATGGTGTGGGGCAGGCCATGGTGGCTCAGTGACAGAGTTCTTGCCTGCCATGCCAGATACCTGAGTTTGATTCCCGGCGCCTGCCCATGCCAATATATATATATATTCTCCAAGACTTCAACACCCTGCTTTCATTAATGGATGGAACAACAGGATGGAAAACCAGCAATGGAATAGAAGACTTAAATAATAACATACTGCTACTAAAAAAAAGTATAGTGGTGACTTGCGGTTGGTGGAAATTGGTAGTGGGCATATAGGAACTTCCTAGAGTGACAGAAATATTCTGAATTCTGACTGGCATGATTAGAAAGGGGTTAATATTTGTCAAAACTCATTGAACTGTACACTTTCGGTCTGTTTCATTGCATGTAAAATTCACCTTAATTAAAAAAAAAATTTAAACCAGTATACATGCATTATTTACCAAACATGATTAATTAAACTTATTTATTCTTTACTAGTATTACTCAAAATCCTCAAAATTCACAATATTCTCATTCCAAACAATGAAAATTTTTTTATATATTTGACTAAGTAACATTTTGAAGGTCTTGCATCGTACTACATAATTATATACCAAAATATTCCAGGACTGTTTTCCTTTGAAAATTTCTAAAGCTATTTACATAAATGTATATGCATGTGTGTGGGGGTAAATATATAATAAATACACATATATAGTACAAACTCTAAAATATCACTAGCTCTAAGCTCTGGGAGTTATGTGAAATGGAGTTGAATCTGGCATTTTAAATCTTTGTCAAATACTTTGTTCATAAAGTAAATTAACCATATAATTTTTCACCCTTAATATTTAGATATTAGGTATGCTGGTCGCCTAATCACAATAGATAAAAAAACAGCATATAAAGATATAGATTTTTCTCACAAGGTTCTTAAACTTTCATTTAGCACAAACTTATTTAAACAATACTACATGCTTAAAAGATTTAATGCTTAAAAGATTTAAAAGAATAAACTTGATCATGGCATATAATTCTTCTAATGGGTTGCTGGATTTGATTTGCAAGAATTTTGTTGAGGATTTTTGCATCTATAGTCATTAGAGAGATTGGTCTGTAGTTTTCTCTTCTTGTGATATCATTGTCTGGCTTTGGTATGAGGGTGATGTTGGCTTCATAGAATGAATTAGGTAGCTTTCCCTTCTCTTCAATTTTTTTAAGAGTTTGAGCAGCATTGGTGCTAATTATTTCTTGAATCTTTGGTAGAATTCACATGTGAAGCCATCTGATCCTGGACTTTTCTTTTTGAGGAGCTTCTTAATGACTGATTCAATTCCTTTACTTGTAATTGGTTTGCTGAGGTCATCTATTTCTTCTCGAGTCAATGTTGGTTGTTCATGCCTTTCTAGGAAGTCCATTTCATCTACATTGTCGAGTTTATTAGCATAAAGTTGTTCACAGTATCCTCTCATTGCTACCTTTATTTCTCCGGGGTCAGTGGTTATGTCTCCTCTTCCATTTCTGATTTTATTTATTTGCATCCTCTCTCTTCTTCTCTTTGTCAATCTCACTAAGGGTCCATCAATTTTTCTCATAGAACCAACTTCTGGTTTTGTTGATTTTCTTGATTGTTTTCATGTTCTCAATTTCATTTATTTTTGTTCTAATCTTCATTATTTCTTTCCAAGTAGGATTCATCCCAGATATGCAAGGATGGTTCAACATAAGAAAATCAATTAATGTAATACACCATATCAACAAATCAAAGCAGAAAAACTCATGATCATCTTGATTGATGCAGAAAAGGCATTTGACAAAATTCAGCATCCTTTTTTGTTGAAAACACTTCAAGGGATAGGAATAGAAGGGAACTTCCTCAACATGATAAAGGGAATATATGAAAAACACACACCTAACATCATCATCAATGGGGAAAAACTGAAAACTTTCCCCCTAAGATCAGGAACAAGACAAGGATGTCCACTATCACCATTGTTATTCAACAATGTGTTGGAAGTTCTAGTCAGAGCAATTAGACAAGAAAAAGAAATACAAGGCATTAGAATTGGAAGGAAAGAAGTAAAACTCTCATGGTTTGCAGATGATATGATACTATATGTCAACCCCCCCAAAAAAATCCACAGCAAAACTATTAGAACTAATAAATTAGTACAGCAAAGTGGCAGGTTATAACAGTAACACTCAAAAATTTGTAGTGTTTCTATATACTAGTAACGAAAAATCTGAGGTGGAAATCAAGAAAAAAATTCCATTTACAATTACAACGAAGAGTAAAATTAACTAAAGATACAAAAGACCTATACAAAGAAAACTATGAGAAATTGTTAAAAGAAATCACAGAAGACCTACATAAATGAAAGTGCATACCACGCTCATGGATTGGAAGGCTAAATATAGCTAAGATATCAATTCTACCTAAATTGATTTACAGATTTAATGCAATGCCAATTAAAATCCCGAAAACTTACCTTTCAGAAATAGAAAAACAAAAGAATAAACTTTTTTCCTTCCATAAGCAATTAAGTAAGACAGAAAGGGAAAAAGATACAATTAGGAAGAAGCTTTCTCTCACGGAAACATTTTACATGACTGGCTATAACATCTATTAGCACATTCTGGATTTCAGAATTACATCTTCCATTATTGTACACAAATTCTATCTAGATTTTTATTTTAAACTAAGTCTAGAAATGGAAATAGCTCTCTACATAATAAGATATAATTATTGATTGTGACCTATTTCAAAACATCAGTGCTATCTTAGACTTCTTCTTTTAACATTTAAAATTCTTGAATATTAGTTTTGGATTTGTGGCATATATTGATGATCAAAAACAAAACAAAACAGAAAGCCCAAACTAAAGTTAAAAAATAAACAATTAGCAACAACATAGAACAATTATATCCCTGCTGAATCTTGAGACCAAGAAATGGATTTCTAATTCCAAGACAGCAATTAGCATTGGGTTCAGCTCTGTTTCTTCTTGTTCTAATGTTACAGGACAGGATGAATATAGGGAGAGAAGCTCTCCTTATGCACAATAAATCTATCACTTAAGCAATCATTAGACATCCATTACCCAAAAACGTTCAACTGATTTCTGTGTTCATGGATTGTTAGGTGATATTTAGAAATTAGGTGTTTAAAATGAAAACCAATATGATACCCAGAACAGGTCTAAATCTCTTAAAAATCAGACATTAAATGTCTACAGTAGCATTTTCTTCTTCACATGCAGGAACAGTTTTGGATTCTGGTTTGTTTTTTTTATGACACTTATTGGGTCATGGCCTTTAATAACTGTGTCTCAAAATGAACTTCAAATGAGATGGAAGTTGGACTGTGATGAGTTTACAGCAATGTCAGACTGACAGGATATAACATTTATTTTAGTTCCCCAGCTGCTAAAACAAATACCATACAATGGGTTGGCTCAACAACAGAAATTTATTGGCTTATGGTTTAAGAGGCTAGAAGACTTGCTTCCTCTTGGAGTGAAGGGCCCCTGGGAAGGCTGGCTCACAATCTGTGGAGTTCCTTGGCTTTTCCATTGCATGACAAACATCTCCTTTCTCTTCCAGGCTCAGTTGATTTCCAGCTTCTGGCTGCTCCCTGTGGATTCTCTCTGTGGCCTTCTCTAAGAGACCTCCAGTAATAGAATTAAGACCATTCCTGATTCAGTTGGGCTGTACCTTAACTGAAGTAAATTCATCAAAAGATCCTATTTACAATAGGTCCACACCCACAGGAATAGATTAAAATTAAGTGCATGCTTTTCTGGAGTGCATAACTTCAAGCCATCCCAGCATTTGAACTCTAAATTTTCCTTCAGAACAAAGTTTCTCGTGGAAGTATCCTATCCTCTTGCCAATATAATTCCTATTCTTCTTATAGGACACAATTCCTCTGATCTTGTTTTAGGAACTTAGTTTGGTAGTGCCAAAGAATACATATTATCACCATACAAACACACATGCCATAATCCAAAATCTGTTGCTCCAGAAATTCACTGTCAAGAAATTATGCTGGCATAAATGCTACTGTGATGCATGGGATAGCATACCATAAAAAGAAAAGCTTGGCAAATCTTTTCAATTGTTGGCATTAGGGAATTGTACACTAATTCATGTGGAATTAAAGATTTAAGAATAAATTCACTAAACCACTGTTTTCAAAAATTATCTGATTGGGAAATTTAATCTGACATGTAAATTCTAAGAATATAGAAATTATAGTAAAATTCAGATTCATGGGCATTCAGATCAATGATCTGTGATCAATACTAACCTCAGGGCATAAATGTCGCTTCTCATTCTTTTAAAGGTATGGTTCTGCCATTTGTTAATTTAGCAAAACATTTTCATCAATATGCATTTCCTGTCAGCAGCATTTCTTGGATCAATTTTTTTCCCTAAGTCCATTATTTGAGACAAATAGTACTTCCATTCATCTAAATTTATCTCACTTAAGTTTCAAATAATGGGATTTTTTTTGAATGATCTAAAAAAGATTCAGATCAGTTTATCTGTCTTATTAGTTAATGTGTCAAAGCTTCCAAAAATGATATGCTTCGCAAGCTATGATTACTGCATTTGTCTGGAATTATGGAATTATGGAATTATGAATAAGCATCCTGATGGATTATGTTGTCAGCAGACATATTCTTCCTTGCATCCAGTGTGTAAAGGGAGCCCCTACTTCAGGACTGATTACTCCTGCCAGCACAGGGGCCCTTTTAATTGCCAGCATTCTTGGCTAGGAGCATACCATGCCAAATAATATCAGATAAAAGTGTTCTTCGTACTATACTTTCAAATAATGATTGCTTAAAATTATATACCTATATACATACATATATATATACACACACACATTTTCAAAGCAGAATTGGAAGTTCTGCCACCTTCTCCATTTTCTAATAGTTTGCAATAGGTTGATATTATTTATCCTTCAATTTTTTTGTTGAATTATTATTATTTCTCCCTTAAATTTGTGATAGAATTTGTCAGTACAAACACCTGGGCCTGGAGGTTACTTCTGGGTAAGATTATTTGTTTTGAATTTGACTTCTTAATAGTGATAAGACTAATTGTATTTCCTGTTTCATATTGTATCAGTTTTGGTAGTTGGGTTTCTTAAGGAATTTGACCATTTCATTTAGGTTTCAAATGTATTGGCAAAAAGTTGTTTGTAATATTGCTCATTACCCTTGTAATGTTTGTAAAATCTGTAGTGATATCCCTTCATTGAATCCTGATATTTCTAATTTATGTTTTTTTCTTTGCATTTGTAAAGGTTCAATCACAAAGAAAAAAAATATGAAGATTACATTATTAAGTCATTTATTTCCTAACATGCTTGTAAGAGAGCTAGTGAATAAAAGTCCAAAAGGGGTGTTGGTGAGTCAGGAAAAAACTCAATAAGCAACACTTCTGAAGCACTGTCATGGTTGCACAATTTATATTTGGCAAGGGAATTTTGGAAGCCAGGCACTTGGAGCTGTCAGACCTGAAGACATCTTCAGAGAGTAATAGCAGCTGCTTCACTTCTGCTTTCCAAATTTTGGCAAAATTATCTTTTTGCCTAATTATCTCAAAAAAGATTAAGGAAAATGTAGTTCCCACTTAGATTTAACACTATTAATGATGATATTGCCAATGGTATAGGAATACCAGTAGTCTATGGCATGTAGTGACATATATTTGCTTGTAATCGAATGACTGTAGATTGCAACTTTGGTGATCAAGTTGCTGTTACCATAGAATACTTTAGTGGACATAAGAATCATAATGGGGTATGTAGATTGATTTTAAATATACTTAAGAGCTTAGAGACAGAAAAGGATGGTCTCAGGACTTTATATTTCCTAGACCCTATTCCTGCTATCTCCTCTGTATATCCATTCATAGAACTTCATGGGGAGTTCTCTGCTATCTGAGAGAAGAACTTCAGATATATATATATATATATATACACACACAGATGGTTTTGCATGATGGGCTGGCATCTCCCAAAATTGGGTGGCTATGGCATATTGACTCTTTGACAGATGGCTCTGGTTGAAGGGAAATCATGCCAGTGGTCAATATATCCAATTGTTAATTTTATATGAAAAGAGAGATGACCAGAGTTATGCCTCTATACTCATTCATGAGCAGTTTCTAATGGTTGGTTTGGAAGTTCAGAGATTTTGAAGGAACATGATTGGATAAATCATAAAGAGGAGATCTGAAGAAATGTTATGTGGAAAAACCTTTCCAAATGAGCACAGCATATGAAGATTTTTGTCCTCTGTTAATGCTCACCAAAAAGTAATCAAAGAAAAGGTGTATCTTAATAATGAAGTAGAAAAAATAATTTATTCTGTGGATATCAAATCAACCCATTTCCTCAGCTACTCCTAACCTTTATTAATGGAATTATGAGTAAATTGGCCATATAGCCAGGGTTAGGAGTTATATGAGTGGACTCATCAAGTGATTTTCTACTCACCAACCTGATTTGGCTATAGTGACTGTTGAATGTCTAACCTGCCAACAGCACAGACCAACAATGAATCTTCAATGAATTCGGGAAGGACCTGTCAGCCATCAGGGGTAGGTTGATTACATTGTATCATTTCCATCATAAATGGACAGCATTTTGTTCTCATTGGAAAAAATATTTACTCTGGACATGATTTGCCTTCCCTGATCACATTGCTTCTGCCAAAACCACTACCCATGATTTTGCAGAATGTCTTTTTTATTGTCATGCTATTCCACACAGAATTGCTATTAACCATGGAACTCACACTTGAGGAAGTGAAATATGGCAATAGGCTCATGCTCACAGTATTTCCTTGTCACTCTAAAGCAGAAGACCTGAGAGAATAGTGGAGTGATATTTTAAAAACTCAATTATGGTGCCAGTATGGAGGAATCACTTTGAGGGACTGTACTACCCTAAGAGGCCTATTTTCTGAATTAGTGACCACTATGTCTTCTTTCTTCCATAGTCAGGATTTAGGAATTTTTAGTTTAAGGACCAGACATAGGAGTGATTTTCTGTCTCCACAACTTTAGACTCTCCTAGTTTCTAGGCTTTAGTTCTCAAAGAAAGAGTGTTTCCAAATAAACACAATATTGGTTCCACTCCACTAGAGATGATATTGTCACCCGGCCACTTTGGACTACTCATTCAACCAATGGGCAAAGAAGTGGTTATTTATGGATGGGGGTGGATTGAACTTGACTGTAAAAAGAACTTCAGGTTGCTATTACATAGTGAAGATAGAAAGAAATACACAAAATGCAAATTCTCAGGATTACCTCTTATTACTTCCAAATTTTATGGTAAAAATTCAGGGAAAATCAAAACATCCATTATAGGAATGACTGCTAATGACACAACCCTTCAGGGATGAACATTTAGGTCACTCTACCATGCATGAACTAGGAGTCACCAAGACTTCAGAAATTATGATTATATTTTCCATATGCCAATACGAATATAACTATATATATTAACAAATTATTTTCCTTTTTCCTCTCTCCCCTTACTCTTATGATCTAGCATAAAATGTGTTAAGAAGAATTAATCTTATATCCCTATATTTAACAAACAGGATATCATAAAGGAGTGTATGACTCATCTAGAAGACAGAAAACACCACCCAAAGGTAAATGAAGTGGCACACATGGGATTTTGAATATTCAGTTGGAAAGGGTTAAAATATTTTCAGCTATATGAGGAGTAGTGTTTGGTGGAAGCATTATTTTTGATATTACCTTTATTTAGAAATTAAACAGGATTTAATATGTGTTTATAGATGCCAAATTGACAAGAAATGGACTGAGATGGTTTTCTACTGTTTCAATGTATCCATGCTTTGACTATATTTCTCAGAATCTCCTTCCCTAATGTTTTACTTTGTAAGCTTATGGAATGCTATATACCAGAAATGGAATAGCTTTTAAAAAGAGGAATTTATTAAGTTGCAAGTTTACAATGTTCTAAGTTTGTGAAAATGTCCAAACTAAAGCAAGGCTATAGAAATATCCAATCTAAGGCACCCAGGGAAAGATAATCTTGGTTCAAGAAGGCCAATGATGTTCAGGGCTTCTCTCGCCACTGGAAAGGCAAATGGTGAACACAGCAACTTATGCTAGCTTTCTTTCTAGGCTTCTTGCTTCATGAAGCTCCCCAGGGGCATTTTACTTCTTCATCTCCAAAGGTTTCTGGCACTAAGTGCTCTTAAGTTTTTTTCCAAATTCTTCTCTCTTAAAGGGCTCCTGTAATCAACCCCACCTTGAATGACATCTCCACGGAAACCATCTTATCAATAGTATCAATTGTTACTATTCACAATTCCGTGGGCCATATCTCCATGAGAACAATAGCTCCCACCCAGCAATATTGAATTGAGGATTAAAGGACATGGCTTTTCTAGGGTACACAAGAGACTCAAACTGGCACACCTGATTTGATAGAGAGAAGTGAAGCAGCAGCCATTGCCCTCTGGAGATCCTTATATCTAGCTAGAGTTGGTAAGAAACTGATGCAAAGAAAATGGCTTATCTTTATCCACCTGCTGCTTATTGGGCTATCCTTATTGACATATAGCATTGTTGACCAAAGGTGAACCAGGTTCAACACCACCAGATACTAAGGCAGCGTATTTCCATGTTTGTCTCAGCTCTCCATCATGGTCCAGTCTGGTATAACTATGTGTTTGGTTTCCAAGATATACAGACAAGCTCTATTTTTTTCCTCGTGCCAGTGCTACAGACTAATCTCTGATCCTCTAGCATCCCCTTTTGGACCATTAATTTTCTAGCTTTTTCTACTGACATGTTAACATTTATTTCAATAACAAATTGCTTATATCATAATGCTTATAGTGATACAGCATCCCTCATTCAACCCTGCCTGGTTATCTACTTTGAGTATAATAATAAATTCACTCTAACTTTTATGTGCTTACTGTTTTCATGTTACATCATTTTAGTTTGTTTTATTTTCACCATCTGCATGTTTATGTTTACAGTGCATCACTTGTAAACAACATGAAGTTGTATTTTACTTTTTACTCATATAATCTCTGCCTTCTAAATGGAGGATGTAGACCATCTCATTTATATATAATTATTGATAGAGTTAGATTTGTGTACAATTTAGCTATTGCTTTATTGTTTTATATTTGCTTTAAGTATTTCATTCCTTTACTTTCATGTTTCCTTTTAAATTAATCAAATATTTTATAGTATCTTAACTTTTTTTATTCCTTTGCTTGAACAGTCCAAGGAGATCAGATGATATCATCTTCTAGTTTAGTAGAATCAATATTATGTTTATCAGTAGAAACATTATTTCCTTTAGAACTAAGACTCTAAGTTGATTATAAAGCTGTGGTGACAGGAAACCACTCTGAGGTATAGCTTTTTTCTTTAGAGGTTGTTAAAGGAATTATAATATTCATCTTTAATGTATCACAGTTTACTAAAGTTAATATTGTACCACTCCACATAAAGTTGAGAGCCTTGCAGTATTATAGTTCCACTTACCTAGCCTTTCTTTGTACCATATGATGATATATATTACATATACATGCCTGTATATGGATGTATATACATCATACATACATTTCCTGGCTGCTGAGACAAATACCATATAATGGAATTTATTGCAAATGGCATCAGAAGCTAGAAAGCTTCCTTCCTCCAGGGGTTGGTATTTTCTGTCTGGCCAGCAATCTTTGGGGTTCCTTGACTTTCCTGACACATTACATTACACTTGGCAGTGTCTTTTCCTTTCTCCTCCCAGTTCCTTTGCCTTCCAGCTTCTGGTTACTCCCAATCTGATTTTCATTCTGCTTGTAAAGGACTCCAGGAATCTGAATTAAAGCCCAACCTGATTTAGTTGGGCTACAACTTAACTGAAGAAACATTTTGAAGATGTCTTATTTTCAGTGTATCCATACCCACCAGAGTGCAGACCAAGGCAAAGATCATGTCCAAACTAAGGTACACATTCAATTCACCAAAACATCTTCTTTACTATGCTATAATTTTTTTTAATTTATAAAATCATAATATCTTTTAAATAGTAAGAGAAGAAAATAAAATACAGTATTTTATATTCATTTACATATTAAATATTTTGGTGCTTTTCATATCTTTCAAGTTTCAAATGATTTCCATAAATCTTAAAAAGTACCTTTAGCCATCTGTATAATGCTTGTTGTTGGTAATAGATTTTCTCAGTGTTTGTTTATCTGAAAATGTCCTTTTTTCATTTTTGAAGGATATTTTCACTGGTTATAAAACTGATGGTTCACTCCTTTACCTTGTAACATTTTAAAGATATCGTTCCATTGTTTTCTGGCTTTTGTTGATTCTGATAAGAAGCTATCTGTCATTTATATCAGTCTTCCCCTATATATAATGTGCTGGTTTGAACCTGCTGTGTACCCCAGAAAAGCCAAGTTCTTTAATCTTAATTCAATATTGCTGGTAAGATCTTTTTTATTGTTTACATGGAGATGTGACCCACCCAACTGGGATGGTAACCTTTGATTAGATGGTTTCCCTGGAGAACTGTCTCCACCCATTCAAGATGGGGTTGTTTACTAGATCCCTTTAAGAAGGAACAACTTTGTAAAAAGCTTTAGAGCCAACAGAGCCAACAGAGATGAGAATGTCCACACAGCCAGTGTTCTTTCAAGATGCAGAAGGAGAACACCCCTGGGGAATCCTTATGAAATGGGAGGCCAGGAGAGAAAGCTAGCAGAGGTTGAAATGTGCCTTTCCAGCTGACAGAGGTGTTCTGGACCCATTGGACTTTCTTGAATCAAGGTATCTTTTCCTGGATGCCTTAGTTTGGGCATTTTCATGGCCTTAGAAATGTGAACTTGCAACTTAATACATTCCCTTTTTAAAAACTGCTTTATTTCTGATATATTGCATTCCAGCAGCTTACAAAATAAATCTATAATACATTGTTGCTTTCAAGATTTTCTCTTTATTGTTATTTTAAATAGTTTATGTAGGCAATAGATGTATGTAGGCAAGTGTATTATTTTATTAAAGTTGCCAGAATGCAATATACCTGGTATGGAATGGCTTTTAAAATGGGAATTTATTAAGTTGAGAGTTTAGAGTTCTAAGGAAGTGAGTGTCCAAATTAAGGCACCAACAAAAAAGGCTGATGAGTCGGGAACACCTCCATCAGCTTGGTTGTTACATGGCTTGCATCTGCTGGTCCCTTGTTCCTGAGGTCCATTGTCTTCAGCCTCTGTTCCTGTGGGCATTCTGCACTTTGCTTCTCTGGGTCTGGCTTTCATTTTTGGCTTTCCTTGGTTCTCCCCAGGTTCTGGCTTGCTAAGCATCTCATGGGAAGGCACATGGTGATATTTACTGGGCTCTGCATTTCCAAAAGTCTGGGCTTCATGTTGGCTTGTTGGCTGTCTAAGCATCTCCAAGCATCAGTGTCTCTGTCAGCTCTGAAGCAACTGTTCTCTAAGTATCTGCATCTGAGGTTTCTCCAAAATGTTTCACCTTTTAAAGGGCTCTAGTAAACTAATCAATAAGGGGTGGAGTCACATCTCCATCTAATCAAAAGATCACACCCACAATTGGTCTTCATGAAAGAAATCTAATCAAAAGGTCACACCAACAACTGGGTGAGTCACATCTCCATGGAAACAACCCAGTCAAATATTCCTACCCTGAATAATAGGTTTGGCCCCACAATATTAGATCAGGATCAAAACATGGCTTTTTGGGTACATAAACGTTTCAAACTGGCACATTCCACCATTTGGATCCAAAAAAGATAAGTTCTTTCCATACACAAAATACATTCACTCCATCACAATATCACAAAAGCCTTAAACCATTTCAGTAACAATGCAAAAACCACACAAAGTCCAAAATAGTACAAAATTTCATTAAGGTCAGTTAAGGCATGGTCTGTCCTAAGACAAAATTCTCTTCCTGAGGCCCTGAACCTCAGAACAAGTTATTTGCTGCCTACATACAAAAGAGGGACAGTCATAGGATAAATAATCCCATTGCCATAGGAAGAAATTTGAAGGAACACAGGGGTCACTGGAACCAAACAGTTCTGAAAACTTGCAGGGCAACCCCGAGATTTCATTCTGACAGTCATTTAATTTCAGGGCTTTAGAAAATGGCAGTCACACCTTTTCAAGGGCCCTGTTCTCTTCAAACACTGGGATAAGCAGTGCAACCTTAGGGGACATTGGGAAGCCCACCTTTATCTCAGCTTCACTCTCTCCAAGCATCAGGGCAGCACCAGGCTCTCTGCCAATTCTGGAGCACATGTTCACACCCCTCAGCACAATGGAATGTCAGCAAGGCTCTCCCCAACCCTCAAGGAATGTGCTCCACCCTTTCCAAGGCCTGAGACACAAAGCTCTTCTTGTACATTGAGGTGGAAGCCCTGCCCTTTGCCTTCAGGACAGACTCACTCTCAAGTGCATGGGTGGATTCATTCTCCTGGCCTGAAGCTTCTTGGCTTTGGACCTTAGCTTCCATGGTTCTGTTTTTGAAGTAATTTTTCCTTCATTCTCTCCCTTTTCTATCCCTATTAGTCCAGACTGGCAGTGGTTCCATTTTTACAGATCCTACAACAATCTTGTTGGTTTCCTATACAGAATACTGGAATCATAACCATCAGATAATAGGACTTTCAACAAATCCTTCCTGGATAATTCCATCTCCAATCCTGTCTTTTTCTTAAGTGACTGATTGGTTCCATGTTTGGTTATATCCTCATGTGGGGCACCATTCTCTGTGGTGTCCCTTTCTGGAAGCCAGAATTTTTCAGACCATCAGTTTCTGGTTTCCTTGTACCCCAGAGTTCAGTTCTTAGCTTATCTCTTTCCTGTTACATTTCACTATAAGCTGCAAGGAGAAGCCAGGGCTGCATTTTCCATGTTTAGTTTGGAAATCTCTTCAGCTAAGTACCATGACTCACCACATTAAAATTCTAACTTCCATGCAAAATCAGGACACAATTTGTTAAATTCTCTGCCACTTTAAAACAAGGATCACCTTCCTTCCAGTTTGCAATAACATATGCATCATTTCTGTCTTAGGTCTCATTAGAAGTATCCTTAGAGTCCACATTTCTGCCAACAGTCTCTTGAAAGCATTTTAGGCTTTCTCTATCAAATTTCTCACAACTTTTCAGAATTTTACACCCATCTGTTTTCCAACATGTTTGGTATTTGCAAACCACAGCACCTCACTCTCAGTACCAAGCTGTATTAGGGATATCAGGGAAACAGAATCAATAGTAGATATCTGTAAAGAAGAGATTTATAAAAATGGCTCATGCAACCATGGGGTGGAAGAGTCCAAAATCTGTAGTGGAGGCCATGAGCTGGCAGCTTCAATGAAGGTCCTCAACAAATTCCTCAAGAGAGGCTGGCTGGCTGAAGTGGAGAGAGAAAGATTTTCTCCTCTGAACTCTCCTTAAAAGCCTTCAAATATTAGATTAAGTGTCACTCATTGCAGAAGACACTCCCCTTAGCTAACTGCAGATGTAATCAGCCATGGATGCAACCAATATGCTCACAATTTAAGTCCACAAAATGTCTTCACAGCAACAGATAGGCCAGTGCTTGATTAATTAGACATCCAGGCACCATCACCTGAACAAGTTGACACAAGAAAGTAACCACTACAATATCAACATGTTTTCCTTTGTAATTGTCTTGCTTTTAGCTGAGTTTATTAGATATGTAAGTTCATATTTTCAAAAAATTTGGAAACCTTTCAGTCATTATATGTTTATTAATTTTGCTGCTCTATTTTCTCTTATTGTCTATTTTTTGGACTCCATTTATATACGTATCATATTTTCCTGTAAGTCTCTGAGAGGCTTTATTTATTTCTGCAGAATATTTTTCCTCTCTGCTTTCCAGTTTGACTAGTGTTGATTGTTCTATCTTCAAGTTCAATGGGACTTTCTTGTATTTTGAATATATTACTAAGCCCATTTGTAAAAACTTCATTTCTGATATTTTCTTTTTGATACAGAATTTACATTTTTTGCGATCTTATGTTTTTAATTTAATTTTTATCCTGGTAACATAAGTATAATCCCAAAATTCACCCTTTTGACCACATTCACAAATATAATTCAGTGCTATTAATACATTCACAATGTTGTGCTGTTATGATCATCATCCATGACCAAAACTTTACAATCAGCCCAAATAGACATTGTGTACAATTTAAGCATTAAGCCTCCATTCCCTACCCCAAATCAAGCCCCTGGTAATCTACATATTAGAGTTTGACTCAATTAGATTGCTTATTTTAATTATTTCATATCAGTGAGATCATACAATATTTATCCTCGTGTGTCTGGCTTATTTCACTCAACATGATGTCTTTCAGATTCTTCCATGTTGTTGCCTAAATAAGAATGTCAGTCCTTTTAATGCTGAAGAGAATTCCATTGTATGGACATAAAATATTTTATTTATCCATTCATTAGTTGGTGGACACTTGGGTGGATTCCATCTTTCAGCAGTTATTGATAATGCCACTAAGAGCACTGAGCAAATATCTGCTTGAACTCTGCTTTTAATTCCTTTGCTATATACCAAATAGCAGGATAGCAGGGTCATGTGGTGACTCTATACTTAGCTATCTGAGGAACTGGAAAACTGTCTTCCAAAGTAGCTGCGCCATTCTATATTCCCACCAGCAATGAGTAAGTGTCCCTATTTCTCCATATCCTTTCCAATACTTGTAATTTTCTGTTTTTTTTTTTTAATAGCAGCCATTGTAGGATATGTAATGATACTGCATTGTGGTTTGGATTTGAATTTCCCTAATATCTAATAATGAACATCTTTTTATGTGATTTTATTCATTTGTATATTCTCTTTGGAGAAATGTCTATTAAAATTTTTGCCCATTTTTTAATTCGGTGGTTTGCCTTTTTGTTGTTGAATTGTAGGATTTCTTTATATATTTTGGACTTTAAACCCATATCACATATGTAGTTTCCAAATAATTTCTCCAATTGATTAGATTGTCTTTTCACTTTCATGATAAAATCCATTAATGCATAAAAGTTTTTAATTTGATGAGGTTCCATTTACTACTTTTTTCTTTTGACATTCGTGCTTGGGACATAAAGTCTGAGGAAACTTTGCCTAATGCAAGATCCTGATATGCTTCACTACATTTTCTTCTAGGAATTTTATAATTCTAGATCTGATCTTTAAGTCTTTGATCAATTTTGTGTTAATTTTTGTCTATGGTGTAAGAGAGGGGTCATCTTTCATTATTTTGCATATGTTTATCTAGTTCTCCTATCACTATTTATTGAAGGAACTATTCTTTTCTAGTTGACTGGACATGGCAGCCTTGTCAAAAATCAATTGGGAAAAAAATCAGTTGGGAAATATGAGGCTCAAGATGGCAGCATAGTTAAGTGTGGAATTTAGTTCATCCCCCAGAGCAGCTAGTAAATAGCCAGGAACTGTATGGAAGAACTGTCAGGGGAACATCACTAACAGGACACACAGTGTACACCAGTCTAGAATGGGTGGTATGTCTGAGATCCCATGCAGAACTGTAAGCCTCCCAAGCTGCAGAGGTAAGCACCTCTAACCCCTGGGCATGGCAGGCTGGTTCCAAGGGGGAAAGTAGTCTTTATTATTAGCAAACAAACCAATCTCAAGTAAAGAGATGGAGTCAGTCATCAAAAAGCTCCCAAAAAGGAAAAGTACAGGATCAGATGGCTTCACATGTGAATTCTACCAAGCATTCAAGGAAGAATTAGTAGCAATCCTGTTCAAACTCTTCAAAATATTGAAGAGGAGGGAAAGCTATCTAACTCATTCTGTGAAGCCAACATCACCCTAATACCAAAGCCAGACAAAGATTCTATGAGAAAAAAAAATACAGGCAAATCTCTTTAATGACTATAGATGTAAAAATCCTCAACAAAATTCTTTTTTTTTTTTTTAACATGGGCAGGCACTGGGAATCGAACCCAGGTCCTCTGGCATAGCAGGCAAGCATTCTTGCCTGCTGAGCCACCGTGGCCCACCCTAACAAAATTCTTGGAAATTGAATCTAGCAGTATCTTAAAAGAATAATATACCATTACCAAGTGGGATTTATTCCAGGTATGCAAGGCAGGTTCAATACAAGAAAATCAATTAATGTAATACATTGTATCAATAGGTCAAAGCAGAAAAACTACATGATCAACTCAATTGATGCAGGAAAGGCATTTGACAAAATTCAACTACTTTTCTTGATGAAAACACTTCAAAGGACAGGAATAGTAGGGAACTTCCTCAACATGATAAAGGAAACATATGAAAAACCCACAGCTCACATCATTCTTGTGGGTAATGGCAGAAATCTTTCCCTCTAAGATCAGTGACAAGAGAAGGATGCCCACTTTCACCACTGTTCTTCAACATTGTGCTGGAAGTTCTAGCCAGAGCAATTAGACAAGAAACAGAAGTAAAAGGCATCCAAATTAGAAAGGAAGAAGTAAAACTTTCATTGTTTGCAGATGACAAGATGCTATATGTTGAAAATGCCTAGAAAACTACAGCAAAGGTTAGAGAGCTAACAAATGAGTGCAGCAAAATGGCAGCATACAAGGTCAACACCTCAAAATTCAGTACTGTTTCTATACACTAGTGTGCCAATTTGAATCTGTTATATATCCAAAAAAAGCCATGTTCTTTAATCCTCATTCAATATTGTTGGCTGGGAGCTTTTTAATTGTTTCCATGGAGATGTGGCTCACCCAGTTGGGTGTGGTAACTTTTGATTAGATGGTTTCCATGGAGATGTGTTTCCACCCATTCAAGGTGGATTGTTTACTGGAACACTTTAAGAGGAAACAATTTTGAAAAAAGCTTTAGAGCCACCACAACAGACAGAGTCAACAGAGTGGACATAGCCCTGGAGAAGACAGTGAAGACTCCTGGAGAGAAAGCTAGTAGACATTGCCATGTCCTTTCCAGCTGAGAGAGAAACCCTGAGCCTTTCTTGAGTGAACATAACTTCTTGTTGATGCATTAATTAGGACATTTTCACAACCTTAGAACTGTAAACTTGCAACTTTATAAATCCCCCTTTTTAAAACCCATTCCATTTCAAGTATATCACATTCCAGCATCTTGCAAATTAAAACACAAGCAATGAAAAATATGAAGATAAAACAAAGAAAAATTGCATTTACAATATCAACCAAAAGAAAATAATATTTAGAAATAAATTTAGCTAAAGACACAAAAGACCTATATGCAGAAAACTATAAGAAATTGCTAAAATAAATCACGGAAGACCTAAATAAATCAAAGGACATAGTGGGTTCATGCATTGGAAGATTAAATGTAGTTAAGATGTCAATTCTACTCAAATTGATTTATAGATTAAATGCAATACCAATGAAAATCCCAAGAACTTACTCTGGGGAAATAGCCAACAAGCAGATTTATTTGAAAGGGCAGGGTGCCCTGAATAACTAAAAATATTTTGAGAAAGAAAGATGAAGTGGGAGGTGCAACACTACATGACCTTAAAGCATATGACAAAGCTGCAGTGGTCAAAACAGCATGGTACTGGCATAATGATAGATATATTGACCAATGGAACTGAATTGAGTATTCAGAAATAGATTGTTTCATGAATGGACAATTGATTTTTGGTAAGGTGGGCAAGCCAATCAAGCTGGGACAGAGTAGTCTCTTCAATAAATGGTGTTTGGAGAACTGCATATCCATATGTGAAAGGATGAAAGAGGACCCATATCTCACACCCAATTCAAAAGTAAACTCAAAATGGATCAAAGACCTACACATTAGAGCTAAGACCATAAAACTTTTAGGAGAAAATGTAGGGAAATAGCTTATAAATCTTGTGACAGGAGATGATTTCCTAAACCTTACACCCAAAGCATAAACAATGGAAAAGGGAATAGATAAATGAGAACTCCTCAAAATTAAACACTTTTGTGTATCAAAGAACTTTGTCAGGAAGGTAAAAAGGCGGCCTACACAATGGGAGACAATATTTGGCAACCATATATCAAATAAGGGTTTAATATGCAGAATATATAAA
This sequence comes from Myrmecophaga tridactyla, assembly GCA_004026745.1. Classification (NCBI taxonomy): domain Eukaryota; kingdom Metazoa; phylum Chordata; class Mammalia; order Pilosa; family Myrmecophagidae; genus Myrmecophaga; species Myrmecophaga tridactyla. Next base: position 43,387 of record PVIY010005758.1, read on the forward strand.
GAGACCCTACAGCTCAACAACAAAGAGATAAATAACCCAATTAAAAAATGGACAAAAGACATGAACAGACACTTTTTGGAAGATAAAATACAAATGGCTAAAGGCATATGAAAAGATGCTCAATTTCTCTGCTATTAGGGAAATGCAATCAAAACCACAAAGAGATATCATCTCACATGCACTAGAATGGACATTATAAAAAATCACAAAATGTCATGTGCTGGAGAGGATATGGAGGAAAAGGCATACTTATCCAACTGTTGGTGTAAATGTAAAATGGTGCAACTGCTCTGGAAGGCAGTTTAGTGGTTCCTCAGTAGCTAAGTATAGAATTGCCATATGATCCAGCAATCCCATTACCAGGTATATATTCAGAGGAACTGAAGTCAAGAACATAAATGAACATCTGCACACTGATGTTTATATCAGCATTATTTGCAATTACCAAGAGGTGGAAATAGCCAAAATGTCCACCAATGGATGAGTGGCTAAACAAGCTGTGGCATATTCATACAATGGAGTGTTATGCAACTGTAAAACAGAATAAATTTTTGAAGCATGTGACAACATGGATGAATCTCGAGGACATTATGCTGAGTGAAATTAGCCAGAAACTAAAGGACAAATACTTTATAGTCTCATTTATATGAACTAACATTAATGAGCAAACTTTGAGAGTTAAAGTTAAAAACACAGGTTATCAGGAGATAGAAAGAGGGTAGAGATTGGACATTTGGTGCTGAAGGAGTACCGAATGTGCAACAGAACTGATTGCAAAAATTCAGAAATGGATAGCACAATACTATCTGATGGTAGCACAATTACATAAGTACATTAAATGAAGCTGAATGTGAGTATGGTGGAGGGAGAAGGGCTGGGGGAATGTAGGATACCAGAAGGAAAGATAGAAGATAAAGACTGAGACCATATAACTTAGGAATGCCTAAAATGGACAATGATGGTGATTCAATGTACAAATAGAAAATGTTTTTGTATGAGGGAGAACAAATGAATGCCAACATTACAAAATATTGAAAATGGAATGGTGCAAGTAAAAGATATAATCAATGTAAGCTAGGGTCTATAGTCAACAGTAATTGGTATTATGCTTCCACTGAATGTAACAAAAGCATTATGCCAAAAATAAATGTCAATGAGTGGGGGATATAGGGAAGGGGTATAGGATTCTTTGCAGTAAAAAAATGAAATGTCATCACATAGGTTGTGGTGGTGAAGGCATGGCTATGTGACTATAGCAGGAACCATTGATTCTTTACTTTCAGTTGGATTGTTTGACATGTGAATAAAACAGTTTAAAAAAATGAACAGAAAGAGACAAGTGCTGGAGAAATTGTGGAGAAAAAGATGTACCTATTCACTGTTGGTAGAGAAGCTGAGAGGTGCAGCACCTTTGGAGAGAAGTTTGGTGGGTCCACAGGAGGTTAGGAGTGGGGTTGCCATATGGCCCTGCAACCCCATTGCTAGATATGTACTTGGAGGAACTGAGAGTAGGGACATGAATGGACATTTATACATGGGTGTTGGAAGTATGGGTTATCAGATTCTGGCCTATTGAAATGATTCCTAGATTGTAAGCTCTTACAGCAGTCACGTCTATTCAGGAATTGTAACTATTATTTCTAAATTCTGAGATACTGAGCTATTTGTGTATGTCCTGTTAATTCCTTGAAACTTCCAGTATTTATGTGAAACCTGAGACTCACGGTTAGAGCTATGAAGCTATGAAAGTCAGCATTACCCCAAACAGCATCTGTTTAAAAAGTGATCATACTTTGATTAGAGATATGAATGCAGCTGATCTGGATAGGACTAAGGTAGATCTAAATACAAGGTAAAGGATAATATGGTCTATATTTTAAAACTTCAACTTCTGGATGAGACCAAAGGAAGAGATGTTTATTTGGTGCAAAATTTATATTGTGGGTAGTCGTTACCTACTTTAACTTGTATGGTCAGTTTATTCTAACACCATAAATACATGAACTCTTGAATAGGGCATGAGATCTTGTTGGTTTGTAGGGATTAGAATGATGCCCTGATATATCCAAGAATAATTTGGGCAAAGAATAAAAAAGCATTTGCAAAGATCCTTTGGGTGAATGGCAGAAAGGAGGAAATATTCCATTTCCCATTTGGGGAATTCCTTATATCCTGTCAAGCAGTGGGGACAACCAACTCAATAGGCTGTACCCTCAATCTTGGAGCTTGCCCCTGTGAAATTTATTCCTGAAAAGGAGAAGTGAAACCTACTTATAATTATGCCTAGGCATCAACCCCAGAGAACTTCTTTTGTTGCTCAGATGTGGCCTCTCTTTCTAGGCCAACTCAGTAGGTGAACTCACTGTCCTCCTCCCTACATGGGACATGACTCCTAGGGACATAAATCTTCCTGGCAAGGTGGAGGAAGACCCCTATGGATAAACTGGGACCTGCCATCATAGGATTAAGAAAGCCTTCTTGAACAAATCAGGGAAGAGAGAAATCAGCCAAAATAAAATCGCATTGGCTGAGAGATTTCAAACAGAATCGAAAGGTTATCCTGTAGATTATTCTTGTGCAATATATAGATATCTCTTTTTAGTTTATGGTGTTTTGGAGTGGCTAGAAGGAAGTACCTGAAACTGTGGAACTATATTCTAGTAGCCTTGATTCTTGAAGATGATTAAATAATTATATAGCTTTTACAACGTAACCATGTGATTGTGAAAACTTTGTGGTCAATGCACCTCTTATCCACGGTATGCATAGATGAGTAAAAAAAATAAGGATAATAAATAAATAAATAAATAAATAAATAAATAAATAAATAAATAAATAAATAAATAAATAAATAAATAAAGGTGTGGATAAGGGTAAAACATTCAATTGACCATAGACATGAGGATCTTTTTCTGAACTCTCAATTTGATACCATTTAGTCTATGTAGCCATTCTTGTCCCATTACCATGCTATTTTGCCTATAGTAGCTTTTTAATAAGTTTTAAAGTCAGGAAATATGAGTCCTCCAACTTCATTATTTTACAAGATTTTTTTGATATTTTGGAGTCATCCTTCCAAATCAATTTGATGATTACCTTTTTCACTTCTGCAAAGTAAACTCTTGCTGTTTTGGTTGCGACTGCATTGAATCTGGAAATCATTTTGCATAGAATTGACATCTTGACAATATTTACTCTTTCAATCCATGAGTATGGAATGTCCTTCAATTTCATTAGACCTTCTTAGATTTTTAAAGCAATTTTTCCATGTGTAAGTTCTTTACATTCTTCAATAAATTTTATTCCTAGATATTTTACTTTAATTGTTATTTTACAAGGATATTTTCTTGATTTTCTCTCCCAATTGCTCAGTAGTAGTGTATGGAAACACTACTGCCTTTTGTGTATTATCTTGTAGCCTGCTCCTTGCAGAACTCATTTATTAGCTCTGGTAGTTTTGTTGTAGATTTTTCAGGCCTTGCTATATATAGAATCATGTCATCTGCAAATAGTAAATGTTTCACGTATTATTTTCCAATTTGGATGTTTTTTATTTCTTTTTCTTGTTTAATTTCTCTAGTTAGAATTTCCAGCACAGTTTGCTGAATGGCACTGGTGGCAGTGTTCCCCCCTTCATTGTGGTGATGTGGTGTATTACACTAATTGGTTTTCTTATGTTGAAGCACCCTTGCTTACCTATGAAATCCCAGTGATCATGGTGTATAATTCTTTTAAGGTACTATTGGATTTTATGTGTATTTTGTGGGGGATTTTTGCACCTATATTAATAAAAGAAATTGGTTTGTAATTTTCTTTTCTTGTAGTATCTTTACCTGACATTGTTATTAGGGTGATGTGGGCCTCATAGAATGAGTTATGGAGTGTTTCCTCCTCTTAAAATTTTCTGGAAGTGTTTGAGCAGGACTCATGTTAATTCCCATTGGAATGTTTGGTAGAATTCTTATGTGAACCCATATGATTCTTGGCTTTTCTTTGTTGGGAGGCTTTTTTTTTTTTTTTAATTTGCAAATGGGCAGGAGGCACCAGGGATTGAACTCCAGACCTCCAGCACGGCAGGTGGGAGCTCTGCCTGCTGAGCCATGGCAGCCGCCCTGTTGGGAGGCTTTTTGATAACTGATTCAATTTCTTTAGTCTGCTAAGATATCCTATTTCTTCTACAGTCAAGGTAGGTTGTTTGTGTATTTCTAGGAATTTGGCCATTTCATCTAAGTGGCCTAATTTGTTGGCATCCAGTATTTCATAGTATCTTCTTATGATTGATTTTATTATCTGCACGGTCAATAGCAATATTCCTCTTCTCATTTCTGATTTTATAGATTCATGTCTTCTCTCTTTTTTACTTTGTCAGTCTAGCTAAGTTTTCATCAATTTTATTGATCTTTTCAAAGAGCAAACCTTTGGTTTTAAAATACTCTATTGTTTTTTCACTATTTCATTTATTTATGCACTAATCTTTGTTGTATTTTTTCTTCTGTTTGCTTTGGGTTTATTTTGCTGTTTTTTTCCAGTTCCTCCAAGTGTGCAGTTAAGACATTGATTTTAGCCTTTTTTTTAAATGTAAACATTTAGAGCTATAAATTTCCACATCAGCACAGCTTTCTCTGATTTACATAAGTTTGGATATGTTGTGTTCTCAAAATATTTACTGAGCTCCCTTGTAATTTCTTCTTTGACTTATTGATTGCTTAAGAGTGTGTTATTTAATTTCCATGTATTTGTAGATTTTATGTTTCTCTGTGTTATTGATTGCATCTTCATTCCATAGTGGTCAGAGAATTTGTTTTACATAATTTTGATCTATTTATACTGGGACTTCTTTTGTGACTTAACAGGAGGCTTGTTGGGTAGAATGATCCATTTGCACTTAAGAAGAATGTATATCCTGTTGTACTGGCATGCAATGATCTGTATTATGTCTGTTAGGTCTAGTTCATTTATCATATTATACAAGTTCTCTGTTTCCCTACTGATCATCTGTCTATATGTTCTAACTATTGAAGAGAGTGGTATATTGAAGTCTTCAACAATTATTGTAGAGGTGTCTATTTCTCCCTTCAGTTTTCCCAGTGTTTGTTTCATATATTTTGGGAACATCATGATTAAGGTGCATAAATTCTTCTTGGTGGATTGCCCCGTTAATAGTATATAAATGCCTTCATTGTCTCTTATAGCAGCTTTTGTCTTAAAGTCTATTTTGTCTGATATCAGTATATCTACCCAGTTCTTTTTTACTGTTTGCATGGAATATATTTTTCCATCCTTTCACTTTCAACTTATTTGTGTTTTTGGTCTAAGATGAGTCTGTAGTAAGCAACATAGAGTTGTCTTTTTATTCATGAATATGCTTTCTATTCATTTGGCAATTTATGTATTTTGATTGGGAGTTTAATCCATTAATGTTCCATTTTTTACTGTAAAAGCAGTACTTATGTGAGTCATTTTTTCCTTTGCATTTTATATGTCATATTTTTGTCCCCCATGCCTTTATTGTAGCCTCTTTTTTTGTAATGTATCTAACTGATCCCTTTCTTGTTTCTGTTCCTGTGTATTTTAAAAATACATTTTTTTTTTGGTTACCCAGATTTTGCTTTATACAGCCAACATCTATAACCCAGTTCAAAACATACCAACTGAACTTCAACAGCTGACTCTACTCCCACATCCCTTGGTTTCTGTTCTTTATATTGGTTTGTTCCACTTTATCATTTTTTATTTTGCACATCTGTTATCAAGAAATATTCCTTTTTCTTGCTCAACTGTATTCTGATTTTTCTATTGTGCTGGTTTGAAAGGAAGTATGCCCCCTAGAAAAGCCATGTTTTAATCAAAATGCCATTTCATAAAGGTAGAATAATCCCTATTCAATATTGTATGTTTGAAACTGTAATCAGATCATCTCCCTGGATGATGTGATTTAGTCAAGAGTGGTTGTTAAGCTGGATTAGGTGAAGATATGTCTCCACCCATTTGGGTGGATCTTGATTGGTTTACTGGAGTTCAATAAAAGAGAAAACATTTTGGAGAATGGGAGATTCAGAGAGAACAGAGCAGAACAACATAGCCACTAGAAGAGGAGTCCACCAACCAATGACCTTTGGAGATGAAGAAGGAAAATGCCTCCCGGGGAGCTTCATGAAACCAGAAGCCAGGAGAGAAAGCTAGAAGATGATGCTGTGTTTGCCATGTGCCCTTCCAGCTGAGACAGAAACTCTGGCTGTGTTCACCATGTGCCCTTCTACTTGACAGAGAAACCATGAACTTCATCAGCCTTCTTGAACCAAGGTATCTTTTCCTGGATGCCTTAGATTGGACTTTTCTATAAACTTGTTTTAATTGGGACATTTTCTCAGCCTTAGAACTGTAAACTAGCAACTCATTAAATTTCCCCTTTTAAAAGCCATTCCATTTCTGGTATATTGCATTCTGGCAGCAAGCAAACTCGAACATCTATGAATTAAAGAGTAGAGTTGTAAATTGAGGATACAGTACTATTGGTTTTTTAATTTATCCCTTTAGTTACCCTTACTCATGATCTTCATTTTTTTCATACTACTCCAAGCCACTTTCTTCTATCTTTTCTTTTCAACCTGTAGAACTCACTTTAGTAATTCTTGTAGGGCAGGTCTCTTGTTGATGAATTCTCTGTTTCTGCTTGTATGTGAATATTTCAAACTCTCTCAATTTGAGGGACAGTTTTGCTGGATAAAAAATTTTTGCTGGCCAATTTTCTCTTTCAGTATCTTAAATATATTACAATACTATCCTTTTGCCTCCATTGTTTCTGATTAGAAATCAGCACTTTAATTGAGGATCCTTTGCATGTGATGAATTGTTTTTCTCTTGCTGTTTTCAGAATTCTCTTTTTCTTCAGCATTTAACATTTTGATTAGTATGTGTCTCAGAGTAGCTCTATTAGGATTTATTCTGTTTGGAGTACGTTGCTTTTGGTGGACATGTACATTTCTACTTTCCACAAAAGTTGGGAGGTTTTCATCAATTATTTCCTCAAGTAAACATTTTTTTTACATTGTGAAATATAACATATATACAAAAAAAGCAATAAACTTCCAAGTACATTTTAACAAGTGGTTGTAGAGCAGATTTTAAAGTTTGGTATGGTTCCAAAATTTTTCATTTTTTCTTCTAGTTGCTCCAAGACACTGGAGACCAACAGAAATATCAGTATAATGATTCAGTGGTTGCACTCATTCACCACTCCAGACTAAATGTGTCTGCTATAAGAACTTACAGTCTTGGCCCCTGTTTTCTTATAAGCATTAAAAGAAACCATACCATAGTCGTTCTTTCATTTCTGGCTTACTTTGCCTCACCAAATTTCTCACATATTCATTCATGTCATTGCATGCCTCACAACTTCATTCCTTTTTGTAGCAACCCAACATTTGATCATATTTATACACCATCATTCACCACTCTACTTCTCAGTCAGTGCATCTTTCAACCACTAGCACTCATCAGGCATCATGTATAATGCCCAAAGTCCACATCCATCCAGACTCTCAATTTTAGATAATTTAATTGTTCACAAGAGAAAGATAACCACTAAGCATACCCTCAGCAAATAAGAAATCTAAACCCCCTCTTAATTCTTGTTCCTCCCCCCATTATTTACCTCTGCTGTGGTAGTGCTGATGTTTTCTTCTTAAATATAATCCATAGCATGCAATAGCATTTTCCTCCTGTAACCTGGACTTAAACACTCTTTGTACATGAATCATACCTTTGAAATCGTTCTTGCAGGAACTAATTTATATTTCTAGTGTTAATCAGTGGAACACATAGGTCTATACAACCCCTTTCAATCTTGTTCATCTTCAACATGGTAATATTACTTTTAGACCCACTAAAGAACTGCCTTCACTTCCATCTATTCCTTTACATTGGAGTTCAACCTCATTAGCTAACTGTTTACTCATCCCCAGCTTCTCTGTATCTCTAAGTCCCCTATATTCTGTATTATGAGCCTCTGGTTATACCTTTATGCTAGTCATAAAAGTGGAATCATACAGTATCTGTCCTTTTGTGACTGGCTTATTTCACTCAACATTATGTCCTCAAGGCTCACCTAGCTGGTCATGTACTTCAAGATGTCATTTCATCTTAATGCTGCATTATATTCCATTGTATGTATATATCACATTTTGTTAATCCAGTCATCTGTTGATGGGCATTTTGCTTGTTTCCATCTTTTGGCAATAGTGAACAATGCCTCTATGAACATCAGTGTGCAAATGTCTGTTTGTATCATTCCTTTCAGCTCTTCTGGTATATACCAAGTAGTGCTATTGCTGGGTCATAGGGCAACTCAATATTTGGTTTCCTAAGGAACTGCTAAACTGTCTTCTGTAGTGGCTGCACCATTTTACATTCCCACCAGCAGTGCATAAGTGTCCCAATTTCTCCACATTCTCTCCAACATTTATAGTGTCCTGTTTGTTTAATAACAGCCATTCTTATAAGTATGAGGTGGTATCTCATTATAGTCTTGATCTGCATTTCCTTTATAGTCTGTGAAAATGAGCATCTCTTCTTGTGATTTTGAGCCATTTGTATTTGTGCTTCAGGAAAATGCCTATTCATATCTTTAGTCCATGTTATAATTGGACATTTGTTTCTTCTTTTGTTATTGAGTTGTATGAATTCTTTATGTATATAGGATATCAAACCTTTGTCCAATATGTGATTTCCAAATATTTTCTCCCATTATGTTGCCTGCCTCTTTCTTTCTTTTTTTTTTTTTCCTTAAGACTAGTCAAGTGAAGCAGTGGCCTGCCTCTTTCTTCACTTTTCAACAAAGTCCTTTGAGTTGCAGAAGCATTTGATTTTAATGAGTTCCCATTTATCTATTTTTCTATTGTAGCTCATGCTTTGGGTGTAAAGTTTAGGAAGCTACTTCCTATTACTAGTTCTTGAAGATGTTTCCCTACATTTTCTTCTAGAAGCTTTATGGTGATAGTTCTTATATTTATGTGTTTGATCCACCTTGAGTTAATTTTTGTTTAGGGTAGGGATGTATAAGGTACATGTATAAGCTAAGTGTATAATGTAGGGATGCTCTTTCATTATTTTGGCTACTGACATCCAGTTCTCCCATGCCCATTTATTGAAAAGACTATTTTGTCCCAGTTCAGTGGATTTGTCAAAAATCAGTTGACCATGGATTTGTTGGTCTATTTCTGCATTCTTGATTCAATTCCATTGGTCAATGCTTCTATCTTTATGCCAGTATCTTTCTGTTTTGACCACTGTGGTTTTATAATAGGTTTCAAAGTCAGGGAGTATTATTCCTCCCACTTCATTCATCTTCTTTAGGATGCTTTCAGTTATTCAACATCTCTTTCCCTTCCAGATGAATTTGATACTAGCTTTTCCAAGTCTTCAAAGTAGGTTGTTGGAACTTTGATTGGTACTGCATCGAATCTGAAAATCAATTTGGGTAGAATTGACATCTTAACTATATTTAGCCTTCCTATCCATGAGCAGGGAATGTCTTTCCACCTATTTAGATCTTTGATTTCTTTTTAGTAATGTTATGTGGTTTTCTGTGTCAAAGTTCTTTATGCCCCTAGTTAGGTTCATTCCTAAGTGCTTGAGTCTTTTAGTTGCTAATTTGAATGGATTTTTTTCCTTAACTGACTCCTCAGTTAGGTCATTGCTTCTGTATAGTAATGTTACTAATTTTTGTACATTGATTTTATATCCTACCACCTTGCAGAATTTGTTTATTAGTTCAAGTAACTTTGCTATAGATTTCTCAGGATTCTCCAAGTATAGTATCATGTCATCTGCAAATAATGAAAGTCTTACTTCTTCCTTTCCAATTTGGATGACTTTTATTTCTTTGTCCTGCCTGATGGCTCTAGCTAGAACTTCTAGCACAATGTTGAGTAATAGTGGTGACAGTGGGCATCCTTGTCTGATTCTTGATCTTAGGGGGAAAGCTTTCAGTCTCTCTCCATTGAGTATTATACTAGCTATCAGTGTTTCATATATTCCCTTAATCACATTGAGGGAGTTACCTTTAATTGGTATCTTTTGAAGTGTTTTTGTAAGAAAAGGATGTTGAATTTTGTCGAATGCTTTTTCAGCATCAATTCAGATGATCTTGTGATGTTTCCTTTATGATTTGTCAATGTGCTGTATTGCATTAATTGATTTTCTTGTATTGAACAATCTTTGCATTCCTGGTATAAACTCCACTTGGTCATACTTTATACTGCTTTTAATGTGTTGATGAATACGATTTGCTAATATTTGTTTGAGAATTTTTGCGTCTACATTCATAAAGGAGATTCGCCTGTAGTTTTCCTTTCTTATAGTATCTTAACCCCGTTTTGGTATTAAAATGGTATTAGCTTCATAAAATGAGTTAGGTAGAGTTCTTTTTCCTCATTTTTTTGGGAAAAGTTTGAGTAGGATTAGTGCTAGCTCTTTTCGGAATATTTGATAAAATTCCCTGTGAAGCCATCTGGCCCTGGGCTTTTCTTTGTAGGAAGATTTTTGATGACTGATTGAATCTCTTTACTTGTGATTGGTTTGTTGAGATCTTCTACTTCTTCTTGAGTCAGTGTAACTTGTTTGTGTGTTTCCACAAATTTGTCCATTTCATCTAGGTTGTCTAGTTTGTTGGCATATGGTTGTTCATAGTACCCTCTTATGATTTCTTTTATATTTTTTCAGGGTAATGCAGCCCATCTCATTTCTGATTTTGTTTATTTGCATCCTCTCTCTTTTTTCCTTTGTCAGCCTTGCTAGTGGCCCATCAATCTTATTCATTTTCTCAAAGAACCAATTTTTGGTTTTATTGATTCTTTCTATTGTTCTTTTGTTCTCCCATTCGTTTATCTCTGCTTTAATCTTTGTTATTTCTCTTCTTCTATTTGCTTTGGGGTTAGTTGTTCTTTCTCAAGTTCCTCCAGGTGAGCAGTTAAGTCCAATTTTTGCTCTTTCTTGTTTTTTAATATAGGTATTTAGGGCAATAAATTTCCCTCTCTGCACAGACTTGCCACACATCCCATAAGTTCTGATATGTTGTATCCTCATTTTCATTTGTCTCTAGACAGCTACTGATTGCTCTGGCAATTTCTTCTTTTATGCACTGTTTGTTTAAGAGTGTTTTATTTAATATGCATAGATTTGTGAATGTTCTCATTCTTTGGTGGTTTTTTATATCCTAGCTTCATCCCATTGTGATCAGATAAACTGTTTTGAATAATTTCAGTGTTTTTTAATTTATAGATCCCTGTTTTGTGCCTCAGCATATGATCTATCCTGGAAAATGTTCCATGAGCATTAGAGAAGAATGCATATCCTGGTGTTTTGGGGTGCAATGATCTTATATACCTGTAAGATCCAATTCATTTATCAAGTTGTTTAACTTCTCTATTTCCTTGTTGATCTTCTGTCTGGTTGTTCTATCTATAGAGGAAAGTGGTGTATTAATGTCCCTTACTATTATTGTTGAAATATGTGTCATTCCCTTCAGTTTTGCCAATGCCTGTCTCATGTACTTTGGAGCTCCTTGATTGGGAGCATAAATACTCATAATTGTTATTTCTTCTTGGTGAACTGTCCCTTTAATTAATATATAGTGTCCTTCTTTGTCTCTTATGATGTCCTTTCTTCTAAAGTCAATTTTGTCTGATATTAGTATTAAAAATGCTTTCTTTTGATTACAACTTGTATGGAAAATAATTTTCCATTCTTTCACTTTCAATCTAGTTGTATCCTTGTGTCTAAAATAAGGCTTTTGTAAACAGCATATAGCTGGATTATATTTCTTACTCCATTTTGAGAATCTGTAGCTTTTAATTGGTAAATTTAATTCAATAACATTCAAAGTTATTTCTGAGTGATGCTTCTTGAATCCACCATCTTATCTTTTGAATTTTATTTGTCAGATCTATTTATTCTTTTCCCTCTTTCTCCTTTTATCCTTTAAGTTACTCTTATTGGTACTCTTCAATTCTGTGCCCTCCTCCAGAACTCCCTCTCCTGTCTTTTTTTTTTTTTTTTCTAACTGGCAGAACTCCCTTTAGTATTTCTTATAGGGCCGATCTCTTGATGAATTCTTTCAGGATTTGTTTGTCTGTGAAAATATTAATCTCTCCCTTAGTTTCAAAGGACAGTTTGTCTGGGTACAGAATTGTTGGCTGGAAGTCTTAGTCTTTCAGGATCTTAAATATATCATACACTGCCTTCTCTCCTCCATGATGCCAGTTGAGTAGTCTGAACTCAGTCTTATGATTTCTTTTGTATGTAGTAAATTGTTTTTCTCTTTCTGCTTTTGGAATTTTCTGCTTCTCTTCAACATTTGATGGACTGATTGGTATGTGCCTTGGGGAAGGCCTATTTGAATTTATTCTATTTGAAGTTCATTGAGCTTCTTTGGCTTGTATATTTATGTCCTTTATAAGGGTTGGGAAGTTTTCCCTTATTATACCCTCAACTACTCTTCCTAGCCCTTTATTTCTCTCTTCTTCCTGGCTATCAAATGATTCTTAAATTTGTGTGATTTGTTTTGTACTTCATTTCCCTGTGATCCAATTCAAAATTTTCCATATTTTTTGCCATTTGCTGTTTTGAGTGCTCAAAATCAGTTATCTTGTCCTCTAGTTTGCTTGTCCTATCTTCTGCCTCTCCAAATCTGCTGTTGTGTGTCTCTAGTATGTTTTTTAGTTGGTCTACAGAATCATTAATCTCTGAAATGTTTGCTATTTTTCTATTTATTCTTTTGAATTCTTCTTTATGCTCTTCTAGCATCTTTTTTATCTCCTTTATGACATTAGCCACCCATTTATTTTATTTAGTAGAGTTATATGAACATCTTTGATTAATTGCTCCAATGTCTGCATCTCTTGTGGTATTTTAATTTGGTTGTTAAGCTGGGCTATAGCTGTCTGCATTGTGATATGCTTAGTGATCTTCTGTTGTTTTCACCACATATATATATATCTATCTTCATTGATTTACTTTGGAAGTTGATTTCCTTCAGCAGTCTAAAGCCTTGTGTTTGTGGGATGGATGTGTAGCAGGATGTAGGACATGCAGTGGGACACAACAGTGCAGTGATGTATTGCAGTACAGATATAGGCACAGGTTGGGGATGGTATGCTGGTGCCTGTGAATGTGGGTGCCTAGTGGCAGAGAGGATGTGCCTGTTCAGGTGCATGGGTTTGGGAGGCATGGCCCTGATATATGCTGGTCTAAGGAATGGGGCCCTTTGTGCACATGCACAGAGATATTGCAGTGGGTCAGCATTATGCCTGCATGGGCTGGGAGCAGATGTGATCCAGCTGTGCAGGTCAGCATTTTCCCAGAGCTGTGGAGCATGACTCGGGTTCATGCACATACACAGATCTAATTGTGTCATAAACTGGTGTACCTGTGCAGAGAGCTCAGCACAGGTAGCGTGGAGCTGTGTGAATCTATGGGCTGGGAGCAGGTGTAGGCTAAGTATGGAGGTAAGCACCTGCAGCCTTTATGCGCTGTCAACAGCCTGCAAGGAGCAGAGAGGTGGAGGTAGTGCTTGGGAGGGGTATGGGAGAGGCGGATTGGGTTGCATTTAGGGTAGGGGTGTGGGTGGTTGTGCACAAGGGGTTGGTGGGGCAGGGGTGTTTGGAGCACAGGGAGTGGGGGCTGGTGACGGGGTTCAGGTGCATGGGGTGTGGCATGAGTCATGGGTCATGAGGCTGCACTGGTGAGGATAACATGTTCAAGGAATATGGCTTGACTTACCTCCTTGTGTCTGTTTCTCCATTGGTGCCCTCCTGAGCACTCAGGGCTTCCGCATTAGTCTCTGGTCCACTGCTTCTCACTTCCTTAGCTTTTGCAACCAGGGCCACTCTATGTGATGCAGAAGACTCTTCCAGGTCAGTTACACTCTGGAATCGCCACCTCAGTCATCTTCCCATCCCTTCTCTAACTTTTCCTTGGAGCAGGGCTGAACTTGATCTATTCTATTCTGCCATCTCCCTGGAACTAATTTCCTCAATTATTCTTTTTTCCTTCTTTTTTCCTTCTTTTGTCCTTCTAAGACACCCGTGATGCCTGTGTTTGTGCACTTCATGCTGTCACTAAAATCCGTGAAGCTTTGCTCAAGTTTTTCTATTCTTTTCTGTTTGTTCTTCTGACAACATGATTTTGATTTTCCTGTCTCCTAGACCACTGACTCTTTTTTCTGCTGCCCATATCTGCTGTTGTATGCCTTTGGTGTGTTTTAAATCTCTACTATTGTGCCTTTCATACCCTTATGTTTCATTTTATACTTTCAAATTCTTCTTTATGCTCACACATTATCTTCTTAATGTCATATACCTCTTTATGCATGTTTTCCTTCATCTCCTTGAATTGATTTAAGAAATTTATTAGGACTTCTTTGATTCATTGTTCCAAATTCTGTCTTTCCTTTGAATTTTTAATTTCTTCCTTTGACTTAACCATATCTTCCTATTTCTTAATATGGCTCTTATTTTTTGCTGATGTCTGGGCATCAGGTTATTTTGATGTGTTAATGCTTAAGGTCAATTTGTCCCTCTTGTTTAGCATTTTATTGTTGATTGTTTTTGTGTTAAGGTTCCTCTTTGATGCTCAATCCAACTTATCCAGGACATTTAGTATAGCCTCTATTTAACAGTTCAGATTTTCTTAGCTTTTTACCCTGTGATTCTTGCCTTGGATATGAGTACAATTTTTTTTTCTCATGGGCAGGCACTAGGAACTGAACCCGGGTGTCCAGCATGGCAAATGAGAACTCTGCCGCTGTGCCACCATCGCCTGCCCTGCAGTACAATTTTTAAGACCGCAATTTTGCATGCATTTATTTCACCTCCAGGAGAAAGCTTCCTTTCATTTGTTCCTTCTCCAGGAGTCTTGATCTGTTTTGGCTGTTTTTGTGCAGAGTATTTGCTCAAACTCCTACGATTTGTTTACATTCTCTCCTTCATTCACTGTCCCCTTATCATTGTACTTTTTAGTTCTGGGTCCACTCCCCTCCCGCCCCCACAGACATTTTTATTCTGTGAAGCTTCTCTGCCTATGCCTTCTTCCCCATTAGTATACCTACCTTGAGGAAGTATGTGGGGTTGTGCCAGTTTGAAGCTGTTATGTACCCCAGAAAAGCCATGTCCTTTAATCCTCATTCAATACTGCTGGGTGGGAGCATCTTGATTGTTTTCATGGGGATACAGCCCACCCAATTGTGAATGGTAACTTTTGATTAGATGGTTTCCATGGAATTGTGTCTCCAGCCATTCAAGATGGGCTTGCTTGCTGGGGCCCTTTAAGAGCAAACCATTTTGGAAAAAGCTTCAGAGCCACTAGAACCAATAGAGCCAACAGAATGGACAAAACCCCAGGGAAGCCATTGAAGAGTAGGATAGCAGATCTTGCCATGTGCCTTTCCAGCTGAGAGAGAAACGCTGAACATCATCAGCCTTCTTGAACAATAATTCTTGAGCCTGGATGCCTTAGATCAGACATTTTCATAGCCTTGCTTTAATTTGGACATTTTCACAGTCTTAAAACTGTAAACTAGCAACTTAATAAATTCCTCTTTTTAAAAGCCATTCTGTTTCTGGTATATCATACTCCAGCTACTTGCAAACTAGTACAGGAGTCAATCTGGAAAGGTCCATTTTGTATTTAGATGGTCTAGCAAACAGAGACTGGACTCATCATGTGCATATCTTACCAATAGTTCCACCACAGTCTCATTTTACCTTGGGGCCCCTTTTTTACGTGGCACTACTCAGCTTCTATGTTCCATCTTGGGTCTGTGAATTTGGCTTCCTGTGTGTGGATATATGTGGGGCTCTAACATGCTGCTCTGAATGAATCTATGGTCTGCATCTGCAACAGAAATGACCTGGGCATGCTGTTTCTTTGTGACTCTCATCTGTACTGGAGTGATAATCATTTACTTGGATTATGCTTCTGTTCTAAATGGGTTTGGGGGCTATTTTTGGAATATTTTTTCTCTTTCTGTCAACAGTCAAGAACTAATGGAATGTAGTACCCATGACAATAAAAGTTGCAATCAGGTATAAAGGCAAAGGGTATAAATACTCAGATAAATTCAGGTAGCAAAGCAAATGAAGAAATTAATGAAGAAGGCTTAAATTCATTTTTTAAAATGAATAAAATAATGCCTACCTCACAATGTATTTTATAAAATCAATGAGAAAAAGAATAATTTAAAATATTTTTTACCATGGTTTGCAATGAGTAGGGGCTCAATAGAGATTCACTTTTATCCCATTTTATCTATTACATTTCAACAATCAAAATCAGATGTTATATGTTTTGGGGTCATACATTGAATATATATTGATATATTTGGGGTCAAAGTTAACTAGTGAATGCATGCATCTCCTTTTCTTTTTTGCCTGTAACTAATAATGACTATTTGGATATAATCATGAAGAGATGGCTTGCTGAATGTCAGTACAGTTTTCAACAAGGTGATTCCAAATTCAATAATATTAAGTTCATGAGGAAATTCTTATCTTTAATCATTTGTGAAGACATCCCTATCTATGATAAAAGGTGATCTTTTACCCAATTCCAGAATTTCTCACCTTGTACTTAATTAATGTGGTGTTTTTTAGCTGTATGCACCCCAGAAAAACATATTCTTAAAGATAATCCATTCCTGTGAATGTGAACTCATGGTAAGTAGAACCTTTGATGAGGTCTTAATCCTACTATTGGTGTCTTTTATAAGTGGAATGTAATTCAGAAAGATAGAGAGAAACCCATGGGAAGCAAAAAGCTGAAATTTGGTGGAACCCAGAAGGGAAGGGGGAGACCAAGAGAGGCTGCCATGCATTGATATGTGACAGAGGAGCCCAGGACCAAGAATCACCAGCCGCCAGCCCCAGATCACCACAGCTGAAAGCATCGCCTTGATGATACCTTGATTTGGAGTTTTTCCTGGCTTCAAAATCATAAGTCAATAAAATACCATTGTTTAAGTCAACACATTGTTTAGTATTTGCTTGAGCAGTCAAAGAAACAAAAGCAAATGTTCATGCCAAGAGGGCTCTGCAAATCTAAAAAATGTGGAAACGGCTTTGGAATTGGGCAGCAGGTAGGGATTTGAAGAACGATGAGGTGCTTGGCAGAAAAAGCCTAGATTGCTTTGAAAAGCCTGTTGGTAGAAATATGGATGCTAAAGGTACTTCCAGTGAAGCCTTTCCTTTAGAAGGGAAAGGCTGGAAGGCAGAACTTGTAAGCTCTAAACCTAGATATTTAGCTGAGGAGATTTCTAATCTAAGAGTGGAAGGTGCAGCTGAATTTTCTTTGCAGCTTAGAGTGAAATGCAAAAGTAAAGGGCCAAGGGTGGGTCGCGGTGACTCAGCAGACAAGAATGCTCGCGTGCCATGCCAGAGGACCCAGGTTCGATTCCCAGTGCCTACCCATGTAAAAAAAAAAAAAAAAAAAAAAAGAGTAAAGGGCCAAGAAGAAAATTGAACTCTTGAGCACAAAGAAAACAGAAATTGATGGTTTGTAAAATTCTGAGCTTATCCAGACAGTGTGCTCGGAGACTAGGGTCAGAAATGGCTCTATTAGGAACCCACCTGAGCTCTCGAAAGGTGAGTGCCCCCAGAACAGGATGCTATTTTATAGTTTAACTGAACATGGATCCGAAATGAGTCATTTCAGTGAGTTATGATTGGAAATACAGTTATGCTGGAAGTATCAGAGGACCCTTTCTCAGGGTTCCAAACCATTGGACAAAAGGTAGGAGGTAAGAAGCTGAAATGCAATTGACACCAGAAGGCAAGGGAAAGGCCATGTGCATTGCCATGTGACAGAGGATCCAAGGACCAATGATCATTGGCAGCCAGCCTCAGAATGCCACAAACTCCTGGGAGAAAGCATTGCTTTGATAATGCTGTGATTTTGAATTTCTCTTAATCTCAAAACTGTGAGTTAATAAATTCCCATTGTCTAAACCAATACACTGTATGGTATTTCTTTGAGCAACCAAGGAAACAAAAACACTTCATAACTGTTAAATTATAAAAAGGAAACACACCATTGTGCTGTTTTTTTCTACTTGAAATGTTAACAAACAAGCATAGTGTTCAATTTCTTTCTTTTGGGAGCATTCGCTGCTGGATCGTTTATGGTTAACATTCAAATGTATGGCTACATCCAAGGCAGATAGACTCTACAAAAGATTAGTCTGTGTTTGTGAACTGCACTGTGAACTGTCTGCCAAAGAAAGGTTTTGGCAAGCTTCCTCTGAAGTGAAAAGAGAAACCACTGTACTCCACTGTATGTTCAATTAGGAGGGACTTCTAGCAAAATTGGAAGGTGGATGAAGTGAGACTTTGGGACTTCCCTCTCTCTCTGCACTTGTCTCCCCTTCCTGCTTAGTACTATCCCCTTAGCCATCACCTGGTGTGAGTCTGGACAAAACTGTAAAGTTATTTATACTCCTTTAGTTCTTCTCTCTTAGTTGGTGGTCAGAGGAAAATGTAATCTCAAAAGGAAATTTTTATGAGCAAGTTTAGCTTGTAGAATTTGAAACAAAATAGACTGGGTTAAACAAATAAGCAAAAATTATGTCCTCTCCCTATTAGTTCTCTTCCTTAGGTAAGCCATTTAACCACTCATTCCAAATATGGGGAATATGAAAATTGGTTGGTAGAGGGATAGATGATAATATAGATAAAGGGCTAAGCTCATAGCAGGTATTTATTAAGATGTAGTTATTACTAGTAACATAGCTAAATTTTTGGTATCTGTGTGTGAGGCCAGTACTTTTTTCCAAAAAAAAAAAAAAATCAAGAAACAAAGACTGACAAATTTTTTAGTGATTTTTTAATTTTGTTTATATGACAAACCTTACAAAAGTCTAAAAAATACAATTGTAAATATTTTAGTTAAATGCATAGTTCAGCAGTTCACAATCACATTTATTTATACTTGTGAGTGTATAATAATTCATGATCCTCTTTGTTTATATTTATGAGTGTATCTTAACTATTCACCAATATTTTCTTCTGGTACTGTTATGGCTTTCTCTTTACACTGAAATCATTATTTCAAGTTGGAGTTGTCTTGGTTTAAATTGTGAAGTAGTGATTAAATACATTTTGAAAGGCCAGCCAGTTATCTTAATGTGATAAATTGACTAAAAAGTTTTCCCTACTTATCATATAACATAGTATAATATATAATGGTGTATGTTTCACAACATTCTATTTTATTATCCTAATGTCTGCTATTTATGTACTATATTGTAATTGTCTCATTTAGCCAATTGGTTTCCAACAAAGCCACCAATGTAAATCAATGGAGAAAAGATAGTCTTTTTAAAAATAGTGCTGGAATAACTGGATATCTAGGTGGGAAAAATGATTTCAATTCTTACTTTCCATGATTCAGAGAAATGAACATAAACTTAATGTATAAAATTTAGCAAAAGATAGATCAAGTAACTAATTTATATTAAAATAATTAACTTCTATAAGAAACAAAGGAAAAATATATGAAGCAATGGGTTAGATAAAAATTTCTTAAACAGGACACAAAATATACAAATGATAAACAGGACTTCATCAAAATTCAAAACTTTGCTCTTGGAATAAAAAAGTCAAGACAGATGGGGAAAAACCTTTTACAAATAGGCTTGTATTCAGTATGTATGAAGAATTTTACAACTGAATAAAAAGAATTGAAACTTAATAAAAATTGGGCTTAATATTTAAATAGATATTTCACAAAAGATACTCTAATGGCCAAGAAACACATGAAATGATACTTAACATCAATAGTCATGAGAGAAATGTAAATTAAAGTTACAATGAGATATCACTACACATCCACTAGAATGACTAAAGTTATAAAACTGTCAATACCAAGTGTTGGCAATGATATGGAGCAACTGAAACTCCCATCAGCTGCTGCTGTGAATGCAAAATAATACAACCATTTTGGAAAATTATATAGCTGTGTCTTATAAAATTAAATACACTTTATGATATGGCTCAGCAATTCCACTTCTAGAAATTTATCCAATAAAAATGAAAACATATCCACACACAAAACTGTGTGCTCAAATATTCTTAACAAAATTATTCTTTTTAAAGTGTTTCTATTGACAAATCTTCTCACACACAAAGTTCATATGTGGTTTACAATCAGTGGCTCACGATATTATCACATAGTTGTGCATTCATCACCATAGTCATTTTTAGAGCGTCTGCATCACTCCTGAAAAAGAAATAAAAATTAAAAGCAAAAAAATCCATACATCCCATACTCCTTACCCTTCCCTCTCTTTGACCACTAGTGTTTCCATCTACCCAATTTATTTTACCCCTTATCCTCCTCTATTATTTATTTATTTTATCTATATTTTTTTGCTCATCTGTCCATACCCTGGATAAACAGAGCATCAGACACAAGGTTTTTACAATCACACAGTCACATTGTTAAAGCTATATCATTATAAAGCTGTATTCAAGAATCAAGGCTATTGGAATGCAAAATTATTCTTAACAGCCACAAAAGTGGAAGCAGCCCAAATGTCCATCAACTCGTGAATGGATACGCAAATTGCAGTATATCTATATATGGAATAATTTGCAGGAATAAAATGGAATGAAATATTAGCATGTGCAACAACATGAATGAACCTTAAAAAACATTGCGCTGAATGAAAGAAGTCAGTCACTAAAAGTTATGCATTGTGTAATTCTATTTATAGGAAATTCTAGGAAAGGTAAATCTTTTAGTGACAGAAAGCAGATCAGTGTTTGTGTTCAAGTGTAGGGAATGCGATGGACTTCAGAGGAGCTCAAGGAAGTTGTTCAGGGTGAGGAAACTTTAATATCTTGATTGTAGTTGTGCTTACACATTTTTATACAGTTACTCAAATTCATTACACTCTACATTAAAATGGGTGCATTTCATTAAATGTAAGTAAAACCTTAATTTTTAAAACTGCTTTGTTTAAAATATAAAAAGCAAGTATAAGAAGAATTAACTCCTTTATGATACAAACACATCTCTTTAAGAGCCTTTGCATTTGCTGTTCCCTCTTTTGAGAGCATGCTTTCCCCACTTCCTTCTGGCATTAACTCAAATATAATTTTCATTAACCTTCCCTTGGCTACAAAATCTAAAATGGCTCTTCTCCTCACAATCCTTATTCCTTTGTCTACATTAATTTTTTATAAGCTACTATTTTCATGAAACATACTAGATGTTTCATTATTTATCCTGTTTACTATCTAGAATGTAAGCTCTACAAAGGGGATAAAGTTTTGAAGTACCTGCTTAGTCCACTGTTGTATCCCTAGAACCTAGAACGATGCCTGATATTCAATGCATACTTGTTAAATATGTGAATGAGTTTGTATGTCATTTTATCACTCTATTTAAATAATTCATTTATTTCTCCAACAAAACATAACTGTGTCCCTTTTAAACATTGTACTAGATTCTGGAGAGTAGGAGCTTAAATGCGAACATGAGAATAATGTAAACCAGGAGTTAGCAATCTATGGCTCACTTGCCAAATCCAGCCTGTTGCTTGATTTTTGTAAGTAAAGTTTTATTGGAACATAGACACATATTCATTTATGTATAGTCTATGACTCTTTCACACTGTAATATCAGATTTGAGTAGTTGTGACAGAGATTGAATAGTCCCTGATGATCCCTGTCTTGAAGAGGATAATTTCTCTCAAGACTTTCTGCTTGCAGATCAATTTTTTTAAAGCTCTAATGATTGGTAGAATTTTTAGCAAGTAATATCTGGGATTTACTGTGAAACCAAGCTTCAACTACATCAAATCCGAAGTCATATATTTCCTTGAAAACTGCACTCTAATTGAGTACATAGTCAAATACATCTTATCTAAAACTGCCCAGAACTCAATTAAAAGTGGGGCTGATCCTATGTTTAGAGAATCCTGAAAAAAAAAGACAACAAAGCTACTTGAGCTAATAAATGTGTTCAGCAAAGTGGTAGGATACTAGCTCAACATACAAAAATCAATGGTGGGAGGTGCAACGGTGGCTCAGTGACAGAGTTCTCACTTGCCATGCTGGAGACCCAGGTTCAATTCCTAGTGTCTGCCCATACAAAAAAAAAAAAAAATTCAATGGTGTTTCAATACATTAGTAATGAGCTATCCAAACAGGTAATCAAGAAAAAAAAATCCATTTACAGTAGCAGCTAAAAGAGCCAAATATCTAGGAATAATTAAACCAAGGAAGTAAAAGACTTATACACAGAAAACTACAAAACACTGCTAGAAGAAATCAAAGAAGATCAGAATAAAAAGAAAGATATCTGTGTTCATGAATTGGAAAGCTAAATTTCATTAAGATATCAATTCTACCCAAACTGATCTACAGATTCAATGCAATATCAACAAGAATTTCAATAGACTATTTTGCAGAAAAGGAAAAGATGATTATCAATTTTATTTGGAAGGGTAAGGGGCCTCAAATAGTTAAAAACATCTTGAAAAAGAAGAATGAAGTGGGAAGTATCACACTTCCTGACTTTAAAGTATATTATAAAGCCACAGTAGTCAAAACAGCATGGTATTGACATAAAGGTAGATACGTTGATCAATGAAATTGAATCGAGATTCACAAATAGACCCTCAGATCAATGGTCAATTGATTTTTGATAAGATTACCAAGTCAACTGGGACAGACCATTCAATAAATGGTGCTGAGAGAACTGGATATCCATATCCAAAAGAATGAAAGAGGACCCCTATCTCACACCCTTATACAAAAACTAACTAAAAATGGGTCAAAAACCTAAATGTAAGAACCAGTACTGTAAAATGCCTAGAAGGAAATGTAGGACAAGATCTCCAAGATCTAGTGATAGGTTGTGCTTTTTTAGACTTGAAAATAAAAGCACAAGCAATAAAAAAATATATACAAATAAGTGGGATCTCCTCAAAATTGAATACTTCAGTGCTTCAATGGACTTTGTCAAAAAAGTGAAAAAGCAACCAACTTAATGGGAGAAAATATTAAGAAATCACAATCTTCTAAGAGTTTGATATCCAGAATATATGAAGAAATCTTACAACTCAACAATAAAAAGACAAAGAACCCAATTAAAAAATGGGCAAAAGACATGACTAGACATTTTTCCAGAGAGGAAATACAGATGGCTAAAAAGTACATGGAGAAATGCTCAGCTTCACCAGCTATTAGGGAAATGCAAATCAAAACCACAATGAAATATCATCTCACATCTACTAGAATGGCAGCTATTAAATAAACAGGCAATTACAAGTGTTGGAGAGGATGTGGAGAAATTGGAACACTTATTCACTCCTGGTGGGAATGTAAAATGGTATAGCCACTGTGGAGGATAGTATGGGTGTTCCTCTGGAAGCTGAGAATAGAGTTGCCTTACAACCTGGCAATCCTGCTGCTTTGGACCCACCTTGAAGAACTGAAAGCAGGAATTGAAGAGACATTTGCACACCGCTGTTCATAGCAGCATTATTTGCAATTCACATTATTCACAATTGCCAAATATAGAAACAACCCAAATGTCTATCAACAGATGACTAGATAAACAAAATGTAATGTACACATACTATGGAATATTATTCAGCAATATGAAGGAATGAAGCCCTGAAGCATATGACAACAGGTATGAACTTGAGGACGTTATGTTAAGGATAGGGAGTGTGATGGACTTCAAAGGAACCTAAAAGATAAAAGTCAGACACAAAAGGACAAAATTTTGTATGATCTCACTGATATGAACTAATTATATGTTAACTCATAGACAAAATATAGAATATAGGCTTCTGGGATATAGAATGAGGCCAAAAAGAAAGTCGGAAGTGACTGCTTAATATGTGCAGAAGTTTAACTAGGCTGAATTTAAATGTTTGGAAATGGACAAAAGTGGTGGTAGCACATTATTGTGAGAATAATTAACAGTGCTAAATGGTGTGTAAGTGTGGTGGAAAGGGGAAAATTTAGAGTCATGTATGTCACTAGAAGGAAATTGGAATTTAAAAAATGGGAATATAAACACAGTGAATCTTATGGTGGACCATGTTCATGATTAACTGTGCAAATACTAAAGAGTTCCTTCATGAACTACAACAAATATATGACTCTATTACAAGGAATTAATAGAGGGGTATATGGGGAAAATGACCCCATTGCAAACTAGAGACTGTATTTAAAAGTAATATTTTTTAAACTCTTTCAACAGCAGTAACAAATATACTGCACTAATATTATAGGTCAATAGTGGGTGGGTGGTAAGAGATATGGGAGAATTTGGGCTTTCTTTTTAATTTTTACTTTTCCTGGAGTAATGAAAATTTTCTAAAATTGATCATGAGGTTGAATGCACACCCATGTGATGATACTGTGAGCCAGTGATTGTATACTTCAGATGGTTTGTATGGTGTGTCAGTATATCTCAATAAAACTGCATTTTAAAAAGAAAGAAAGAAAAGAATATATTTTCAAGTAAGTTTAATTTAAAAATAAAAAATAAGACAGATCTATATATATACAGAAATGTAAATATTTCAATGTATTTTTTGTTCTGAAAAATTAAAAATCATGCAGAATTACTTTTTAAAATCAACAAAAGTTGATTTCAAAAATTAAAAAATTTATAACATTCTGGAAGATTAATCTGGGGAGTCAAAAGTAGTTTAATATATAGGATTAATAACATAAAAGTATAGGTAAAAAAATGTGTTTTTTTCCAGTTACTGGGCATATTTGTGGTTTACACTTTCTTCTTTTAAAAGATATATAAGATAAATTATTTACCAGAAATAGGTACAAGTCATTCAGTGAATTTTTTATCTTGGCTCCAGCTAAAGCCTTTTAGAACTTTCAAAATAGTTTTTCATTTTCAAATAAAAATATGATCATTGCTAATTTTACACTTATAATGAGAAATATCCTGTTTTTCATAGTCAAGCATTCAAACTGTCTGTTGCTAAGAAAATTCACATATAGGCATTTAAAGAGGAAATTGCTTTTACAGGATGATAAATAAAGAAATCGCCCATCATATATTTACCTCTGTTGTGCAACAGCTCTCATTTTGCTGCTATTGCTCAGATGTTTAAGAGAGAACACGTTCTCTCTCATTCTCTTTTATGTTTGTATATGTATTTCCTCATGAAAAACTTAAGAATGAATCAGTTATTAGGCAACATATACTTGGATGAATGAACTTTGGCTTACATCCAGCCAGTTACCCTACCAATAGTGAGAAAAATTATCCTGATAATAGTGGCAGTGCTGTATCAGCCAGTTAACTGGAGCTCTGACTAAACAGTGATCCGAAACTTGAACATTTGGTGTCTGCATGCACAAAACTTTTCCACCTTTGCATTTGAGAAAAAGTTCTGTGAGAGAAACATTTTGGGTCATTTCCCAAAAAGGTGATAAGAAACAACATGCTTACATCTGTAGATGGTACCTATTATTCACTTTTTCTTTTTGTTAGTTATCGTACAGAATAAAACAATATCTGCCACTGAAGCTACCAAGATTCTTGTCTTTTTTCTACTTGTGAGCAACTCTCATTTCAAATCCTTTCAAAGACTCAATTTCTGAAGGGGGGATCATAGAGAGAAGATGGACGGTAGAGAAAAGGAGGAATTTGTCAATTGTGTTGAGTCAAAATTGCTTAAACATTTTTTATTTTAGTAAAAAGCAAAGCAAACAACAACAAAAAATACTCTTGAAATGATCATTCACCACTAGGACTTTTCATGAAAACAGCAAAAGGGGGAGTGAGTGAATTAATGCTTAAATCTTTCACGATTTCTACAATCCTAGGTTCTTATAGGAAAGCAAACAGATACTGTCTCCTGTCTGTAGGATTTTATCGCTTTAATCATTAAGCTGTAAATTCCAATACAAAAATAATTTGTTAACTCAATTAAAAGCAGACTATCTCTTATTCAAAAAGTTACTTTAGACAAAGCAACAGCTACTTGAAATTTCACCATTAGAAATTCATTTTTTGCCATCTCATTTATTTTATAAACTTAATAATGTCATCCTTCCAAGTTCTTTCTCCTGCAGTATCACCTATTTTGGTTGGTGAAATCACCTAATGATCCAAACTAGAAACTTCTTTGCCATCTAAGTCTTTTTTCCTCTACAATATACTACATTTCCAAAACTCCATTAATTATTTTCTCTTCTCCATCCCAATTTTCATTAATCAGTTGCAAGCTTCTTAAAATTGCTCAAGTGGATTGCTACAATCACTAACTATTCTCATTCTCTAGGCCACCCTTTTCCAATTCATACTGCTGTCAAATTGTCTTTCTGATATGGACCTGGAACAAGATATGCAATCTTAAAAGGAAAAGGAAAAAGAAACAGGTGCTTCTTGATGTAACCTACAGAATAAGAATCAAGAAGTCCTCATTAAGTGACATCATCAACATGGTGACATAAGACATCCCCTGAAAAAACTGGTGAAAACTGATGTAGCAGATAAACAGACAAACTGCACTTGCTTCAATTCTGAAGGACAGTAGAGACTGGAAAAGGACTTCATAAACACTGAATTAAAGAACAGAAAAATCATAGGTAAGAGAATTCTGTCCTGGCTGTGGGTTGATTCCCTTCCCTTCCCCTGTGTTTGATCCCACCAGCTTGAGAATCACACAGAAGTGACATGGCTTGGCTCACTCCCACCATGGAATGACATGCCAGAGCCACTCACAGCAGCAAGTTGGAACTCTAAACATATGTAGGAACAGGGACCTAAGTCCACAGAGACCCAGAGTGGAACACAAGCTGCTGAGGAGTGCTGCATAGAAAAGGGCCCCCAGGGGCAAATATAGAAAAAAAAAAAAAGAAGAGGAAGAAGGAGACCATGATAAAGGTTGGTAAGAACTGTTCTGCCCAAACTCAATCCAATTTCAGTCAGCTGGACATCCAAAGGCAATTTGATTTTTTAAAATATCCTACCTCCTGGATTGATCCCATCTGGCTCCCTGGGGTAGAATACTTTAACTAGGAAGAAAACAGAGGCAGAAAAGCCTCACAGAAAAAAAAAATGGGTAGGGGGTGGGGGTGGAGTTAAGCTGAACTGCTGTAAAATAGGATGGGTCCCCAAACTGAAAGTTCAAAGGAAAACATGTCACTGAGTGAGGGGTAGAATTTAAACAAATCATAGGAGCCAGGGAAAAAATTCTGCCTGAAAATAAACACAATAGATCAAGATTCTCAGAGAATGAACAGAGGAAAGGAAGGAAAGATAATTGCATACAAAATGAGCAATTGTAAAACCTGCATCATATATCCAGGACAAGAATCAGGTGAAGAAAAGATGAGAAAAGTTAATTATGGAGTATTCTAAAGGGGTAGTATAAGTTTGACCACATATCAGGGAGGATCCTAAACACAAAAACTATCAAAAATAAAACTCTAGACCAAGGGGAGAAACAGAGATTCATAGTTAACTTATTAAGATAATAAGATGCCTAGACATCAACAAAAAATTACAAGCTATGCTAAGAAACAGGAAGATATGGCTCGCCCAAAGGGACACATTAAACATCAGAGGAGACTCAGAAGTTGGAAATGGTTGAAGATGTTAAAACAAATCTACCAAATCAACTTAAGAAGATGAAGGAAAATATTCATAAAGAGATAAATCATATTGAAAAGACAATGTGTGAGCATAAAGATGAATTTGAAAGTATAAAAAGAAACAACAGAAATTGTGGAATGAATGGCACAATAGTAGATACTAAAAATACACTAGTGGCATACAACAGCAGATTTGAAGAGGCAGACGAAAGAATCAACAAACTAAAAGAAGGAAAATCAAACTCATACAGTGGTAAGAACAGAGAAAAGAATAGAAATGTATGAGCAGTGTCTCAGGGATTTGAGTGACAACAAGAAGTGGACAAACGTAGGCATCATGGGTGACCCTGAAGGAGAAAAGAAGTGAAAAGGGCAAAAAGAGTGTTGAAGAAATAATGGATGAAAACTTTCCAGTTCTTATGGGAAGTTTAAATGTACATGTCAAAGAAATGCAACATATTCCAAATAGACTTAATCCTAATAGACCTACTCCAATACACATATTAATTCAGAATATCAAATGCCAAAGATAAAGAGAATTTTTTTTTTTTAACATGGGCAGGCACCGGGAATCGAACCCAGGTCCTCAGGCATGGCAGGCAAGCATTCTTGCCTGCTGAGCCACTGTGGCCTGCCTGATAAAGAGAATTTTGAAAGCAGTTAGAGAAGAGCAATTCGTCACCTACAAAGGAACTTCAATAAGACTGAGTGCTGATGTGCTGGTTTGAAAGGAACTATGCCCCCTAAGAAAAGCCATGTTTTGATATAAATCCCATTTCATAAAGGTAGAATAATCCCCATTCAATACTGTATATTTGAAACTGTAATGAGATCATCTCCCTGGTTGATGTGATTTAGTCAAGAATGGTTGTTAAACTGGATTAGGGGATGACATGTCTCCACCCATTTGAGTGGGTCTTGATTGGTTTACTGGAGTCCTATAAAAGAGGAAACATTTTGGAGATAGAGATTCAGAGAGAGCAGAACAATGTAGCAATGAGATGCTGAGAATCCACAAGCCAGCAACCTTTGGAGATGAAGAGGGAAAATGCCTCCTGGGGAGCTTCATGAAACCGGAAGCCAGGAGAGAAAGCTAGCAGATAATGCCGTACTCGCCATGTGCCCCTTCAGCCAAGAGAGAAGCCTTGACTGTGTTCACCATGTGCCTTCTCACTTGAGAGAGAAACCCTGAACTTCATCGGCCTTCTTGAACCAAGGTATCTTTCCCTGGATGCCTTAGATTGGACATTTCTGTAGACTTGTTGTAATTGGGGCATTTTCTCGGCCTTAGAACTGTAAATTAACAACTCATTAAATTCCCCTTGTTAAAAGCCATTCCATTTCTGGTATATTGCATTCCAGAAGCTAGCAAACTAGAACAGCTGATTTCTCATTAGAAGCCATGGAGTCAAGAAGGTAGTGGCATGATATATTTCAGGTACATCAATAGAATGAAGGAAAAAAATACATGAACATCTCAATTGAGGCAGAAAAGACACTTGACAAAATCCAGCATCCTTTCTTGATAAAAATATTTAGAAAACTAAGAATAGAGGGAAACTTCCTCAACATCATAAAGGACATATATGAAAATACCACAGCTAACATCATATGCAATGGTGGAAGACTGAAAACGTTCCTTCTAATGTCTGGAACAAGACAAAGATGCCTATTGTTGCCACTGTTATTCAACATTGTCCTGGAAGTTCTAGCCAGAGCAATTAGGCAAGAAAAAGAAATAAGGCATTCCAATTGGAAAGGAAGAAGTGAAGCTTTCACTATTTACAGATGATATGATCCTATATCTAGAAAGTCCCCTAAAATAAAAATAAATCTACTAGTGTTAATAAGTGAATTCAGCAAAGTGATAAGTTACCAGATCAAAATGCTAAAATTAGTAGCAGATTTTTTAAAAACTTTTTAATTTTGATATAATTATAAATTCACAGGGAGGGCAGTGCGATAGTGGCTTGATGGCAGAATTCTCACCTGCGATGCTGGAGAGCCAGGTTTGATTCTCGGTGCCTGCCCATGCAAAAAAAAATTAATAAATAAATTCACAGGGGGTTGCAACCCACCTGTTTGGGTTTACCAAAGCTGCTGGAATGCAATATACCACAAATGGGTTGGCTTTTACAGTGGGGATTTATTAACTTACTATTTACATTTCTTAGGTTATGAAAATTTCTAACTCCAGGCATCCACAGGATGATACCTGGACTCTGATGACAGACTGCCAGCTTCCAGGACAGACTGTCACATGGCCATGTCTGCTGGTCCTTTGCTCCCAGTCCTTCACTTTCAGCTTCTGGCTTCAGTGGCTTCATCTCTGTTTCCTGTGAGTCCCCTCGTTGCTTCTCCATTTTTGCTTGTTTGTTTTTTCTCTAAACTTCTCTGGGCTTTTTCTATCTCTTACACTCTTACAAAGGACACCAGTAAGAAGATTAAAGTCCACCCTGGGCCAGGCCTCAAATGAAATAAGCTATATTTTATTTCATATTTTATATTTATATCAATATTTTATTTCCTAAACTGTCAAATGAATAATTTATTTATATATTATAGGACTAACATTGAACAGCCTGAGGAAAATATAAATATATTTTTCTGTTCCTCTAGAATTTCTCATTAATATTTATTATAATACAAGTAATAGGTTCACCTATTTTTTAAAATTCAACAAAAATTTTATGTACAGTTACATTAAACAAGAAAACATGCTTGGAATTTCATTTTTAAAAAAACCTGAAGAAAATGGCTCTGCCTTGTGTCTTAGCCCTTATGTATTTCAGTTTCTTGTTTGTAAATGTAGGTAACAACAGTATCTATTTGTGGTAGTTAGGTCCAGGTGTCAACTTGGCCAGGTGAACATACCTAGTTCTATTGCTGTGGACATGAGCCAATGGTATGTGAAGCTCATCTGTTGCTGATTACATCTGCAGTCGGCTAGGAGGTAGTGCCTGCTGCAATGAATGATGTTTGATTTAACTGGCTGGTGCTTAAATGAGAGAGCTCAACGTAGCACAGCCCAAGCAGCTCACCATACCTCATCTCAGCACTCGCAGCTCAGTTCAGGCCTTGGAAATGCAGAAGGGAATCACCCCGGGGAAAGTTGTTAGGACCCAGAGGCCTGGAGAGAAGGCCAGCAGAGATCACCCTGTGCCTTCCCATGTAAGAAAGAACCTCAGTTGAAAGTTAGCTGCCTTTCCTCTGAAGAACTATATGTTAACTAAATAAATCCCTTTACATTAAAAGCCAATCTATCTCTGGTGTGTTGCATTCTGGCAGCAGCTTTGGCAGGCTAAAACACTATCCTATAAGGTCATTTTGAGGACTAAATTAATTTTAAAGTACAGGATGCAGAACAATGCCAAGCATTTAGTTATGCATAGTAACTATTCTTAAAATGTTGGTTATATCCTCTTTGGATATGTGAAACATTAACTGAAATATCAAACAAGTTATCTAGAAGGCAAACAATAAATTAGAATATTTTCAAATACAGTTATCCCTTCCACATGAAGATTTTCCCCATCGTGGTTTCAATATATCATGGGTCAGCATAAAAAATTAAATGGAAATATTGGGGGAGTTTGCTGGAGCTGCAAACAACAGGGGAAAGCTAGCAGATGACACAGAAAAAGTTTAGAAACTCAGAAATGCAAAAATATATGTATCATATTGTGTGATATCAACATATTTTATCTTTTAATACCATTAATATACCCATTTCTTTTTTAATTTTCATTCTTATTTCATATTTTAAAAATTTCTTTATCAAGGGCAGTCCAATGGTGGCTCAGTGCAGTATTACCACCTCCCATGCCAGAGACCTGGGTTCAATTCCCAGAGTCTGTCCATGACAAAAAAAAAAAAAATCAATAAAAAATAAAATAAAAGTTTCTTTATCAAACAGTATTTTGACTTAACATTGATCTACATATAGCCTATGACCAAATACCCCAAATTTTACAACTAGGTACTGTAAACACCCCACAAAAGAAAAAATTCAAACTTCTCTGGTACAAAGGGATGGTCAAAAAAATTTACTCCGACTTTTCAGATCATGTGGGGTGCCCACACCCCTATACCCCACAGTGTGGAAGGAAAGACTTTATTTAGGAATGGGTTCCCAGGTATTGTGAGACCTGAAGCTTATACAATTTGGGAGCTCTTTATAAGAAAATAAACACAAAATTAACGCAGCTTAAACAGACAAAAATATATTGGAAATGTGGCTCAGTAGGAGAATAATTAAATAAATTGTGGTCCATCCGTACACTAGAATTCCATGCAGTCATGGAATGTACTGACATGGAATGGGCTGCAGGGTATATTATTAAGTGAGAAAGACAAAATTCAGAATGACAGGCAGGTTGCCTATACAATATCCATTGCTCCAATTTTCCATA
This sequence comes from Myrmecophaga tridactyla, assembly GCA_004026745.1. Taxonomy (NCBI): domain Eukaryota; kingdom Metazoa; phylum Chordata; class Mammalia; order Pilosa; family Myrmecophagidae; genus Myrmecophaga; species Myrmecophaga tridactyla. The sequence continues at coordinate 75,441 of PVIY010005758.1, forward strand.
CTAAAAGATCCCTGAGGATCAGGGAGGCAGTGTGCCCAGCTTAAAAAAAAAAAAAAAGACAAATTAAAAAAAAACACCTGTGTTTCCCAGCCTCATTTGCACATGCTATGGCCTTAGGGTAGCTTTCTGAACTTAGGCTGTGCAAGAGAGGCAGCACTTTGTCCTTTCCCGTCTTCCAGCCTGGGATGTGGCACCATTGCTGGCACGTCCGGTCTTGAGGTAAAAACTTTGTGCGTAAAAGTTACAAATAAGATTGGAATTGTAAGGATAGAGAATCTGGGTCCCTCATGGCATTGTGAAGCTTCTTGCAGTCTTGGACTTGTTATCATTTGAGAAAAATGAATGCTCATTTGCTTAAGTCACTTTCTACTCGTAGGTGAAATTAAATCCCAATTGATACATACATATAATTTAATCTATGTATGATGTACATAGAATGAAATAATATTGAAAACTATAGATATCTATGTAAAAGAGACTGAGGAGAACCAGCAAGCTTGTAAATGTGCTTACCCCCTGGGAAGAAAAGTAGGCGTGAGAGTGCAAATGAAGTTAGACCTTGTTTTGCTAAGTATACTTTTGTAGTTGACTTGTTTACAGTGAAAGCATTTATGTGATATTAAATAAAAATTAGCATTTTAAAGGCCTTTCCTTTTTGACATTTTGTTTTCCAAATTACTACAAGAAATATAGGTGAACAAATTTGGAAATTCAGGCAATAACCTTTAGAGAATTTTAAAGTTAGCTGTCCACGCTAAAAATATTCCTCCAATCTTTCTTACCCTCATTCCATCAGTATTAAAAATCCACCAAGCAGAGGCCTTCTCACTGAGCCACCTGCTGTGGCCTACACTGTGGGCTGTATTTAAGGACATCTGTAGAAGATTGCAGGATCTGGGAGAAGTCACACTCTGTAGTCTTCTCCAACATTTTTATTTAGAATAAATATTTGTAAAGCATCATTAAGAGCAGCTTACAAAGGGAAAACCTGAGCTAAATGACACAGTGTAAATAAGGGATTTATATGGAAATGGATGTGAATTACAGAGCCAAGCAGGCAGTCCCACATCTAAGGCAGAACGCCAAAGTTTTTTTGAGAAACACCCCTCTGTGGATGGCTGTGCAGGTCCTGCAGCTGATTTTGTACAGTAACACAGGCTATGTGGGGTCAGCTTTGACTTTAAAAATGCTTTCTTTCAAAATCTATCTCATTTACTCAATAGTTCAACAAGCATAAGTTGAACACCTGTGGTGTCCGAGGCATTGGACTAAGGCTTTGGGTGAAGAATATGGGACAAAGAAAGGGGGTACAAAGTCTAATGACTCTTTTCTATTTGTAACTAAATTATAGACTTTATTCAGATTTTTTATTGTGAAAAATACCATATAGACAAAAAGAGCAATAAATTTCAAAGCACACTATGACAATTTTGTTATAGAACAGATTTTGAAGTTTGGTATGGGTTACAGTTCCACAATTTTAGGTTTTTCCTTCTAGCTACTCCAAGACACAGAAGACTAAAAGAAATATCAATATGATGATTTAGTAGTCATACTCATTTGTTAAATCCTATCTTCTCTAACTCCACTTTCTCCTTTCAACTTTCTCCTAATCTTTAGAGGTATTTGGGCTATGCCTACTCTAACTTTTTCATGTTGAAAAGGGCCGTCCATAATCTGGGATAGGGGATGGTACTAGTCAATGTTCTGGAGAGGCTGGACCCTCTGCATTTCAGGAGTTATCTGGCCTAGGAACCCATCTGGGGGTATAGGTTTCTGGAAAGTGATCATAGTGCACAGAACTTTTGTAGAATCTCAGAGCCCCAAGTGTTCTTTATGGTTGGCAGGAATGGTCTTATTTGGGGTTTAGCAAACCATGGTAAATAGCAATATCTAGTTGAAGCTTGCATAAGAGTAGCCTTCAAATAGCCTCTCAATTCTATTTGAACTCTGTCTACCACTGATACCTCATTTTGCCATAATTGTTTTCCCCTTTTTGGTCAGGAAGACACTGCTAATCCCACAGTGCCAAGGGGAGTCTCATTCCTGGATGTCATGTCCACATAGGGGGAAGGGCAATGATTTTACTTGCAGAGGTGGGTTTAGAGAGGGAGAGGCCCCATCTGAGCAACAAAAGAAGTCTTGTGGAAATAATTCTTAGGCATGACTATAGGTAGGCTTTGCTTCTCTGTATTATAAATAAACTGCACAAAAACAAGCCTCAAGATCAAGGGCTCAGCCTATTGATTTGGGAATCCCTAATGTTTGAGACAGTATCAGGGGTTTTCCCAGTAGTAAAGTTTAATATTTCCATATTTTTTCTCTCATCCCTCCAGGTACTTTGCCAATACTTTTAATTATCTGCTCAGCATACTCCAGGATGTATCCAAGCATTACATTGTGCTATACAGAATTATGAGCCCTCATTTCCATTCTGGGCTCCATGTGTTTTTGGTTGTATAAATGATCTATCAAGACATAGAGTTAGATTATGTGATACAGAAAATTTTAGATTTAGGACAAAATAAACCTCTCTTCTTTTGGTCTCACACATTAGGTGAAGTTCTAAAATACAAAGTCCTCCTTACCCCTGTATTCTGATTTATCTTAGTCCCAACCCTATTGGCTTTGTTCTTATTTCTAATTGAAGCCTGATCTCTTTTTCAATTATTTTAATAGTTGTCGCATGATGCAATGCTGCCTTTCAGACCTGCAGAACTCCTATTCTGTGTCTTAAGTGTCACATGGGTACCCAAAGTTCCAAGGAAATGCCAGGTTATACATATATAGCACAAACTCTCAAAATCCAGAATAACAATTACAGCTCTGTACCAAATGTTACCGCTATAAGACCTTACAATCTAGGCCCCAATTTTCTTATAAGTATTTTCTAAATGTGGCCATGCAATATTTGTTCTTTTGTTTCTGGCTTATTTTGCATCACATAATGTCCCCTAGGTTCATTCCCATCATTGCATGCCTCACTACTTCATTACTTTCTGTAGCAGCGCAATACTCAATCATATGTATACACCATAGCTTGCCATGCTACTTCTCAGTTTTTGTATCCTTCAGTCACCTCCATCCACTGGGCATCATGTATGATGTCCAAAGTCAGCAATCCATGTCTCACATTATCTTCATTTAGTTGTATAATCAAAACACTCTCAATTTTAGACAATTCCATTGCCCCCAAGAGAAAAATAACCAATAAACACACCCTTACCAAATAGAAAATCCATTTCCTTAACTCTTGTCCTTCCCCACCCCCAGCCCCCCATTTATTTACTCCTGGTATTGCTATGGTACTGTGGCTGTCTTCTTGTTAAACATAGCCCATAGCATGCAATAGTAGTTTTCCCCTGTACCCCTATATTATAAACTCTTTGTACAAGATTCATACCTTTGAAGTAGTTCATGCAAGAACTTATTTATATTTGGAGTGTTAATCGATGGGATGCATGGCTCCATACAACCCCTTTCAGTTATGTTCACCTTCAATATGATAAATTTGAAGGTATTGACCCACTAATGAACTGCCTTCATTTCTATCCATTCCCTCACATTTAAGTTCAACCTCATTAGCTAACTGTTCACCTATCTCTAGCTTTTGTTATGTCTAGGTCCCCAATATTCTACATTATAAGCCTCTGAGTTTATCTTACCAAGCATATCATGCAGTAGGTATCCTTTTGTGTCTGGCTTATGTCAATCAGCATTATGTTCTCAGAGTTCATTCATATTGTCATGTGTTTCAGGGCCTCATTTCATCTTACTGCTCCCAAAGTCTAGTGACTCTTGAGTTACAGTTTTTCATGGGTCACTTTAGGTCATTTAGTTTTCAGACAGGCAAATATGTCAAGAGCAGGAGTATCAGTCCAAGCCAAAGTAAACTCAAGACACTAATCCTCCTGTCCACAAATCTATTCAGTTAGCACAGCTGCTGCAGGAAATATAGAGATAAAAAATAAGAGGTCTGTCCTCAAGGAGCTTAGAGACTAATGGGAAGGATATGATAAGTATAATCAAATAATTGTGATGCAGATCAATCTGCATTAAATGCTACAACAGAAATTCAAGTCAAAGACAAGAACTCTGTGAGAAGGGGAGAGCCCTTCTGGGGGGCAAATCAGAGAAGCAAACATGGAAAAAGTGGTATTTAGAAAAAGAAAAGGATTTTAAGAGGGCTGAACAGTGGTAGAAGCAGGTAATAGGCATTTTTGGTAGTGCCACTGGCAAAAACAAAGATATAAAAATAGCCAAGCAGAGGGGGCATGGGGGGGGTTCTGACCCAAGATCAGGAGTGGGGCATAGGAGGTTCTCTTAACCCCAATCCCTCCTACAGCATTGCCTCTATCTGCTCTGCAACTTGGCATGTTTGTGTAAGATTTTATTTGTGGAAGATAAAATTCAATTTACTAAAAATATATAAAAGCTTAAAAAGCACTCACCTCTAGTAGTGATTTGTTAATGTAAGGAATGATAGACATTTGGGCCAGATTCTGGAAGACATTAAATGTCCAGGAGAACATCTTTCATACCGAGAACAATGATAAGGTTTCTCTAGGGAAGTTTTAAGTAAGAAAATTAATGATCTGCAAAAACAATGAATTCTGAAGACTGTTCAGGGCAGACTCAGGAGGAAGAAGAGTTGGCAGCAGTCCAAGGTAAATATTCAGGGCATGAGTGAGGGTAGAGAGAGGGGGAAGGAAAACAAGGAATGGTCATTGGACATTGGAAGGAAAATTTACCAGTCCTCCTAATTGTGTAGGTAAGTGAGAAACCGGCTAATGATTTGGATCTCTTTTAATATTTATTTAATGCTTGTATTTGCAAGTGGTACACACACACACATTTTCACTTTCCAGAGCACTTGTAAATTTACAGAAAAATCTCAAAGATAGTACAGAAGGTTCTCAAATACCCATGCCCATTTTCTATTATTAACATCTCACGTTAGTATGGTACATTTATTAAAATTAATGAAATATTGATACATTATTATTAACAAAAGGCCATATTTTATTCAGATTTCCTTAGTTTTTACCTAGTGTCTTTTTCTTTTGCAGAATCCCATTCATCGAGGATTAAAGTGGCATTTAGTTGTCATGTCTCCTTAAGGCTCCTTTCGATTATGGCAATTTATCAGACTTCTCTTGTCTTTTGATGACCCTGAAAGAACGAGGCAGGTATTTTGTAGAATGTCCCTCTATTGGGATTTTCCTGATGCTTTTCTCATGAGTAAACTAGGCATATGGGTTTTGGATCAAATGCCATTCTCATCATGTCATATCAAGGGTATATACTCTAACTGTGACTTACTACTTTTGATGTTGGCCTTGACCACTTGGCTGAGGTGGTGTGCATCAGATTTCTCCACTGTAATGTCATGCTCCACCTCCACCCACTCCATACTGTACTCTTTGAAAAGAAGTCACTATGTGCACACAAACTTTTTTTTTGAGAAAATAATCTTTTCTCAGTTTAACTCTGATCCACACTTGGTTACATCTTTCAACAGCAGAAAAGCCTTTTTTAAGTCCACAAGATTTAGAACTCACTTAGCAAACCTCTGTTATGATCTCAGCACACTGCTGGGAATCCTGCTCCAAAACAGCTTGTGAAATATCCCTTGCAACCATAGCAGTGTTTTTCCTGAGAGGACTTTGGATAAATATGAATTCTTTTCTTTATTTCTTGCCTTTCTTGTTATGCTTTGGTTCCAGTGATGATTTAGCACCATTTCCAGACTGACTCCTGAGGCACCTGGCTGATTCACCTGCATTGACTCTTCCCAGTGGTTCACCCCAGGCTCACCCCTGCTCCCTACTCCCATTCATATTTCACAGAACACCTGCCTGCCTAGCCTCAGGTCTACCTATCAGCATGCATGAGTGAGACCATGCCCCATTGCTGTCCCTATCCAGTGGATCCTGGGACCTCTCCACACAAACCTACACCCACCTGCTGCTTTCATGCTGCAGCTGAATCCGTAAAAGCCTGAGTTCCACTCTCCCCGCAGTTCCGCTGGAACTGTAGGGCTTTCTCCTCTTGATTTTCTTGCAGTAAACTGAGCTCACATCCGTTCCTGCCTTAGTGACCATTAAAAACGTAAGCCCTTCTGTCACTTGCCTCCTCCACACACGCATTGCCACACTGCTTTGTTCTCTGCATGATACTACTGACACCCCATTTAATATCTTGTCGAGAAACTTGTGAAGAGCAATATAAAATTATTTCTTATTTCTTGGACTTTGCCCAATCTTTGTATGCACTGAACTCAGTCAAAACTCTTTGAGATTAAATGCCCTCTCTTCATATCCACCCTTGATTATTCAATCCCTTGCAAATAAATCCTATTCAGGATCAGTGGGACTTGCCTCTAGATGAATCAATTAATAATTTCCAATGGGATAAAATATGATTGTATGCTGACATGCTTTTATTTTTTTTAATTGTCCGTTAAAGATCTGATATCACCTGGGCTGAGCTGTGATATCCTCTACCTCTTCAGCTTCCAGATATTGAGAATAAAAAAAAATATGTGCACATGACAGTTATATTATCTTATTCTTAATGTGATCTTAGCCAATAGTTGACTCTACTATCTAAGGATAACCAGGTGGGAGAAAAACAGCTAAATTAAATCAACATTTTTGTTTTGTTTGTCTCCCCCTAACTTTTAAGTGGTGTGACAGGATGTGAGTAAAGAAATCTTCCTGCCTCACTTTCAATTAAGTTGTCAATAAAGTGTATATCATAAATCAAAGTCAACGTGAGCCAGATCCCCACAAGCATAATTTACAAAGGAAATGTGTCAGAATCATTGCATAACTCCTAGAAATGTGAACTAGACCAAGGATATCAAAAAGATCAGAGTGTGGGAAGATGGTGAAAAGAGTTTTTTATAGACAACTGTAATACTGCTGTGACTTTCCATCCCTAAGTCAAAAGAGAGAACTGTGGAGTATTTACCTTCCCTACTTCAAGCCTTGTGATTGGGGCTTTTATGGGACCACACGGAAAATTTTGAAATATGTTTCTTTCATTGAGAAATGCTGTATACAAAGTACCTGACTCTTGACCAAGAAAGTGAAAAAGTGCTCCAACAGCAAAAAGTAGTAGGCTTAGAGCTTGTCAGGAGCTGAAGTGGCAACGATGGCCATACACATTTTTTAATATTTCTTGCATGGAGAGGTGGGATTGTATTCCTTCTCCTGGGTTCTGAGTGAATTCTATAACTGCTTTGACAATAAAATATGGTGGAAATTATGTAGTGCTAGCTTCTGTATCACTTCCTCTCTTTTAGATCACTTTCTCAGGGAGCCTTGAACTGCCATGTAAGAAGTCTGATTACCATGAGCCTGCCATGCTAGAGAGGCTAAAAGCATGCTGCACATGCACTCCAGACAAGAACCAACCTTTCAGCCAATCCCAGCCAAAGCTCCAAACATGTAAGTGTTAGACTCTTCAGGCCAGCCCAACTTCTAGTTGAAAACCACTAAGTACTGTCATTCATCCCAGTCTCTAAATATCATGACAGTGAGATATAACCACATAGTAACCCTTTTAAGCCACTGAATTTTGGTGTCATTTGTTGCTCAGCCATAGAGAACTGAGTAGTTTCAGCACGGTGCTTGGAATAGGGTTAGGGCTATGCCTGGAGCTGGGTCCTGTTTCATAGGCCCTCTGAGACATACAGGTGGATTCCAGCAACCAAAAGCTGAAGATGAACACTAGGGGCTCTGGAAGGAGCCATGGGGCCATGGAAGGAGTTGAAATGGACAACCCTAAATAGAGATTCTTCTGCCAGATCAAGGGAGCTGCAGTTGAAGGGGCTCAGCAGTAACCTATGGAAAAACCCATGAAAGCAGCCCATGGGAGAAAGCTTTGCTGCAAAGCAGCTTGCAGCATACTTGTTGCATACAGAAATGCAACAAAAAGCCAACCAGCCTGGAACAGTCTCAAACTGGGCAATGGGAGATAATCTGTGTTTAATCAAATTCAGATTTCATTATCGCATAAACCTGGAAACTTCATCTAGTGAATTGATGACTGTTAGTGTTTAAAAGGACTATTATCAAAAAAAAATTTCTTGAACTGTCAGAATAATTAGGCTTACAGGAATATCCCCCATCTCAGCAAAGTTTAAGATAATGGAAGAAAATAAAATTGTGATTTTTTTTTTACTGACGCACTGGTTGAACTTTTCAATTACTGAATTATGGATACTAACCTCATTTATGTCACTCAATCACTTTGGCACAAACAGTACTATGTAACTGGATTATTGAAGAACATAAATCAGTAAATAGTGATGTTTTTAAAGCCAAGTATCCTGTAGAAGTCTTATAGTGGAAATCTGACTTTATCTATTTAAACTTTTAGCTTGAGTTTGCAACCATGCTGTGTGGAATAGAATTTGGGACCCTAACTGTACAGATTTACCGTAAACAACTTCTTAAAAGAAAAAAAATACAGTGCTCCCACAGGTACCATGAGTGATATTTCTGATCATATTTCTTTACTTGCAATGAAAATTTAGAGGCACATTTGGTTCTAAGTTCCATTAACAAACATATTATATTTTAAGGTATTTATTTTGGATAATAGTTTAGTCTGGCATCATTTTATGAACATACACTTATTTTCCCTTCACCTTCTAATAAATATTATCTTTCTACATTTTGTATTTTTTTTTAAAGCTGCCTTATATGTAGTAGAGGTGAAGCATGTGGATTCTTGTCCTAAACAGGCTGAGTTCAAATTCCAGTTTTGCCAGTCATTCTGAGGTTTTAGACCTTAGTCTACTGTGTTTCAGTTTCCTAATATGCAAATATGGATAATAATAGTATCTATAATATCATTGTGGGGATTAAATCAATATTAGGTACATAGGTACAAACGTATGTAAGATATGTAGAATAATGGATAGCACTTAGTTATAAGTATTAACTGCTATTAATAATTATGATTATATCCTCTTTGAATATTTACAACCAACTGTGAAATTTTAACAACTACAATATCAAATAAATAAACTCAGATATTTGGAGGCAGGCAAAAAAATAAAATATTGTCAAGTGTTTAGGAACAGTTTCCAGGTGTCATGAGATCTGAAATATATACCATTTGGAGAACTTTTTATAAGAAAAAGAAAGCAAAATTACAGATACAAAATTAGGAAAGAAGGTGGGCATAAGATTCTCTACCTTTTCTGAAAACTGATGATAAATACATTTTCACATATTCAATCTTGTTCAGAGACCATTAATGCTATTTGGCTGAAGTGTTTATATTATAGTTTATTTCAAAATTTGAGAATAATATTGGTTTCAACATTTTTAGGGATCTCCTTCTAGTACTCTAATACCCTAGAAACTGAAAAGGGATATCTATATAATGCATAAGAATAACCTCCAGAATGACCTCTGAACTCGATTTGAAATCTCTCAGCCACTGAAACTTTATTTTATTTCATTTCTTTTCCACCTTTTGGTCAAGAAGACTTTCTCAGTCCCACAATGCCAGGGCCAGGCTCTTCCTTGGGAGTCATGTCCCACATAGGAGGAAGAGTTGTGAGTTTATTTGCAGAGTTGTTACCCCCTTATTTTTTTTAAGTGGAGGATGAAGTCCTAGGTGCCTCCAATTTAATGGATTGCTCAATCCCTGAAAGCTAGTAAGACTGCTGAACTTGTGAGTATGTACCCCTGGTGAGCAAAGCAGGCCTTGGAAGCTGAATCCAGGCACACCATGAAGTATTCCAGATCCGGTTGTTTTCTTTGTGTCGCTTGTTTCCTTGAATGCCATGTTGTTTAAGACAAAGTCATCATCCTTAAGACTAGCCTTTGTCGTTGTGCCTTTCTCAAACTTAATAGCAGAGGTTAATTATATATGACCATATCCAACCCCAAAGCCTAGTACAGGAATTGGCACACAGAAGTCGCTCAAAAACTCTTAGTCAATAATACTTGCAGCATGTACATATATGTGTATATTAGATACAAACACCTAATTGTCCATTGTTGCATTGGGTCAGTTTTCTGACCTATACATGGTGCACAAGGTTTTCATCAGTTTTCAATTTTAAGCTCCTGAAAGGCAGGTATTGGCCAAAGTATTTCTCTTTTCTTGCTGCCCAGAATATTACAGTATGCAGATATTGGGTCACAATGACAATGATCTTGAAATAATTAAATTCTTATCATTCATAGATGAAGGCTGTACCACGAATAAGAAATGCTGTTACAGAACAGGTTTTCATGCAATGAGAACGCATTTTTGTGACACATGGGAAAATTTTTTGGCACATCTTTTGGAAGTGTGGGTGTTTTCCCACACTGAAGTAAAGGATGAGGCAGGCACGAAATGCAAACAAAGAAATAGAGGGAAATCCCTTCTTCGCTGAAGTGATGGGGAACCACCACAGTTCACCTAAGTCTGCAAGAGGATTCTCTACTCAATATATGATTGGGGAATCCACAGAGCTAAAGTGAGCAAAACCTAGAAGAAGACACACTAAGAGCTTCCTGCCTTCTGAGAACCTTAGTGGCTTTTGAAAGCACATTTTTTACCACCTTCCTGATGTTTCTTACCTCTCTGTATAGAAAGAGAAGGATCACAGAGTTATGTCCAGTACTTTCCTAGACAATTTTTTACGTAGCATGTAAAATGGGTAAAGAAATTGTAGTTTTTCACATTTGGCTGTTAAACTTAATCAGGTTTCATGATGTATTTTGTTTTTCGGTGATGTATTTTAATAGTAAATATTATTAAAGCTTTCACCCATCCATTCAGTCAAGAAAACTGATGACATAATTTCATAAAAAATATCCAAGAATAACATTTAATATTTTAATGTATTCCTTGGCTTTGTAAGCATAACTTATGAATTTGTTTACTATCCAATGACATTACAATGATCATTGACCTTTCCATTTAAAAAATAATTAAAAGAATTTAAAAAATATGTGCTTTATTACAATTATTGAGTATTAGTTACTTTTTCCTGTAGATATGGATATGTTTAAAACTATTTTCCCTGAAATTGTATTGTCAAAACCTCATAATAGGTTAACATTTAATTCAATACTGACAGAATTTCTAAATAAAAGCTCTTGATTTTTCAGTAACTCTGTGTTACACTTGCCTTTTCCATGGAGCTATTTCAAGCTCCTTGAAAACTGGCATTTTACAATAAAAGTGAAAGTGAGTTAGGACCAGTCATTTTTAATAAACTTTATTTGAAATAATTTTAGATTTCCAGGAAACTTACAGTGATAGTCCTATAGTCCTGATATGTTCTTCAATCATGGTCCATTTATCAAAGCCAAGAAATTAGCATTAATATAACACTATTAACTAAACTACGAATTTTATTCTGATTTCACTTTCTCCCCCATGCATGACCTTTTTCTATAGCAGGATCCATTCCAGAACACCCTAATGCATTTATTCACCATGTCTCCTGGTCTCCTATGATCAGAATAACATGCAAAATGGATAAAGAAATCACAGTTTTTCTCGGTCTTTTCTTGTCTGTCATGTCCTTGATAATTTTGAAGAGCACTGATGAGATACTTAGTAAACTTCCCATCACTTCGGGTTCATATGATGTTTTCTCATGATTAAACTGGGATTATGCATTTGGGAGAAGAAAACCATAGAGGTAAAGCACCTTTTAAATCATGGCATTTCATGGGGTACATGATATCACAACTTATTACAGGTAATGTTAACTTGGTTAAGATCGTGAGTAGTCATTCTCTCCACTGTATGGTTACTTTCTTTCCATATTCTATTCAGTAGAAGCAAGTGACTAAATTCAGCCTAACCTCAAGGGGAGGAGATTTAACTCCACCTCCAATAGGGAGGAGCATCAAGGAATTTGTGGACATTATTAAAACTACTCTAGTAATTAATAAATATTTTGGAGAAAAGAATTGAGATTAATGAAATATCCTGTTTCTTGTTAAAGTTATCACTAGTAATGTCAACATTCCTCAGTGGATCTTGCCCGCAGCATTTATTATTATTGTCTCCTAATGGTGATTTCCTATTTCCCTCATTTCTTCTACATTCATTAATTAGAATTCTTTTGTAAGGAAAATTTATCCATCTTCAGTTATTTATTCAATCACTTATTTATATTAATATGAACACTGGGATATTTATTTTCTTCTCTAGGTTATAATAGAAAACTATCATTATTTATTATGTTGCTCAAATTATTCAGACTTTGGCCATTCTAGCCATTTCATTTCAGGTCCTGTGTCCTTTTGATATGACCCTAACTTCTTCTTTTTCTTTTTCCTTTTTAGTACTGCCTTACTTTCTGGCATTACAAGATGTTCCAGGCTCATTTTGGGTTTTCTTTGCTTCTTAACCAGTTCTCCAAGGAGTCATGATTCCTATCATTGAAGGATGGAAATGGAAACCAAGATTTGGCCATTGGGTATGTGCGCTGCTACTGGAGTGTAAGTCTTTATAAGCCCTCTTAGCAGAGAAGACAGGAAACATATCTGTGTATTTTAACCCATGTATACATGCATATCTATATTTATGTCTGTATATATATGTCACTATATTTATAAAAATAAACATTGAGTTCCTACTGATATTGCTAACTCTAATTCAGTACTGCAAAGTTAATCTAGCCTTCCTCCTACCCTCTCTAGTTTATTTGTAACTGAAAATGAGAAACCTGACTATCACTATCTACAATATATTTTCTTATTTTTTCATCCCTCGTATACAGGTAATTTCAGAATTATGAACACACACACACTGCTGTAGGAAATAAATGTATCAATTAGAGGACAGTGTTTGCATTCAGTTTTTTATGGTCGTTAGCCTTAAAATATCCAGTCAGAACACTGTCTTCTCAAGTGTCTTCATGAGTTGGCTCCTAATTTTACCCTTACCCCTTTCAGTGACGTTCTGTCATACATTTGTAAGTCAGGTAAACTAATTTGTTATAGCGTGAGTGTTTTTGACATCCTGGATACCACCAACATCCTGACTGCTTTTATAAAAACTTACATACAGTAAAGTTCACTCTTTGTGGTAAATAGATCCATGGGTTTTGACAAACAAAGAGTAAATGTATCCATCCACTACCAAAGTTGCATGCAATCTGTTCCGTCACCCTAAAAATTTCCTTCAGCCTTTCTCTTGGACACATATTTAACAGCAACCTTAAACTCATAGAAATCTAATGTAGCACATGTTTCACCAAGAGTTAGGTAATTAAAAAAATGAAGAAAAAGAAAGTATTTTGAAGGAATAATGGTTGAGTTCACTTAAAAGGGAACTAAGGTTCAATTAGAAGATTGTATTGGCATTTTTCTAGTTTGTGCAATGGAGAATGCCACTGATCTAAATTGTGCTTTGTTTGTATCATCACCGGAGATGATAACGTTTACCCTCACCATTGCAAATTAATGTATATCTGATGGAGATCTAGGAAGCTGACTCATTAAACCATATTCTATAATCCTCCTTTGTTTCTCTATTTCTATTGCCCTGATTCAGTTCCTTATCACCTCTCATTTAAATTATTAGAATGATTTCCTAACTGATTTCCTTGAGACAAGTTTCTCCTGACTGTAAACCCCAGCCCACATACTCCACAGAATTTTCTTTCTAAAGTTTAAATCTGATTATTTTCTCCTTGTATTAAAAATTTATACTAATCTGAGTGCCAGAAGAACATGGTACAGCATCAGCATCAAGGGAAGAGTGGGAAGATGAGGCTGATAAAGTATGTTAAAGAACAGTAAATTTCTCTCTCCACATGGTGGCTACTAGCTTCCATCCCCCACTCACACAGTCAGCTGCTATGGACTCCAACCCCTGGATAACTCGCTGGTGACAGAAAGGGACATAAAAATCCTCTTGCCCAAGACCAAGAGTGGGCTCAGCCAATCACCAATCATGCCTTTGGCTAAGTGACTTTGGGTCCCAGGGTGGGAGAAGGGGAGTACCGCTCTGAGGGCAGCCATTGTTTCAATCCACCCTGAACAAGGGCTGCAGCAGCTGTTGTTTGAAACTGCCACAGACAGGGGCACTCACAGTGGAGAACTTAAGAGTGCTTCACTTCCTCAGGACAGCAAGGTACAATTAGTTGAAGGGCTGTATTTGCTGCATAGGCCAGGAAACTCAGCTTTGGTGAGCCACACAAAAAGCTCTTGGCACCTGTGCCAGTTTGAATTAATTGTGTCCTTTAATTCTCACTCAATATTGCTAGGTGGGATCTTTTTTATTCATTCCATGGAGATGTGACCCATTCAATTGTGGATGGTAATTTTTGATTAGATGGTTTCCATGAAGATGTATCTCCACCCATTCCAGGTGAGATTGCTTACTGGAGCCCTTTAAGAGGGAACCACTTTGGAAAAAGCTTTGGAGTCATCAGAATCAACAGAGCCACCAGAACCAACAGAGCCCACACAGCCAGAGACTTTTGGAGATGAAGAAGGAAAATGCCTCCAGGAAGTTTCAAGAAACAAGAAGCCTAGAGAGAAAGCTAGCAGATATCACCAAGGGCCCTTCCAATTGAAAGAAAAACCCTGAACTTCATTGGCCTTTCTTGAGTGAAAAGACACTCTTGTTGGTGCCTTAATTTGGACATTTTCACAGCCTTAGAAGTGCAAACTTACAATTTAATATATTCCTGTTTTTAAAAGCCATTCTGTTTCTGGTATATTTCAGCCCAGCATTTTCAAACTAGAACAGCACCCTCCCTGATTCCTCCCTCAAGGCACTTTGGGACCAGTCTGCACCCCATAGTGGGTCCAATGGCCCTATTTTGGTTGGGAAAGGTTGATTTAAGAAAGTCCTCTCCAGTGTGCCATTCATCACAGAATTTGCCCCCAGGCAAAAGCAGCTTGAGACAAGGAAAGGAGTATAAGAAACTGTAGAGACAGATGATCTGGGGCAAAGGCCTGTGATATCAAATACCTGGGAAAGGCAGGTCTGTGTCCTGGGAAGCAGAGGAGACAACAAAACCACTGTGAATAGGAGGACTCCAAAACAATTAACAAACAAACCCCCAGAATAAAACAGAGGCCCAGAAAGAAAGGGAAACCTCTGCACACTGCCTTTGCCTTGGGCAGATCTTCCTGATAAGAGGGCCAAAGCAAAAGAAAATCTCTGTCTTATTGCCTGCCCACTACAAAATCAAGAAACAGACATTTTAAGGAATAAATCCCAGGTTAACATGTTAAAATATTAAAATGTACAGTGTGCAAAAAAAGAGAGGAAGACAACAAATAAACAGATAATCATGGCCCATCCACAGCAACAGGATAAAAATCCAGAAAACACCACCAAAGAAGACCAGAATATGGGTATACTGAACAAAGCCTTTAAAAAACGATCTTTAAAATGCTCAAGGTGGGTGGCTGCCGTGGCTCAGCAGGCAGAGCTCCAACCTGCCATGCTGGAGGTCTGGAGTTCGATCCCTGGTGCCTCCTGCCCATATGCAAATTAAAAAAAAAAATGCTCAAGGAGATGGATGAAAATAGGAAGAACTAAAGTATGTCAGAAAAACAATGAATGCCAGGAGATAGAGACAATCCAGCTCTCCACTGACCAAAGAGTGGATAAAGTGTAGTGTATGCATACAATGGAATGCCTGCCATTCAGCAGTAAAAAGGAATGAAGTTCTGAAGCTTGCAATAGTGTGGGTGACCCTTGAGGATGCTGTATGAAGTGAAATAAGCCAGACACAAAAGGACAAATATTGTATCATCTCACTGATTTGAAATTATTAGAATAAGCAAAATCATAGAATCAGAAGCAAGAACAAACATGACAAGGGGATGGGGTAGAGATAGGGAATGGAAGCTAAGCCTTAAAATGTACAAGGTTCCTGTTTGGAATGATGGAAATGTTTTGGTAATAGGTGGTGGTGGTGGTAGCACAAGGTTGTGATCATAATTAACAGCACTGAAGTTTATGTCTGAATACAATTAAAAGGGAAAATGTTATAGACAGTATATACAGTAATAGAATGCAAAATCTACAGAAGGACACTGCACAAACCATGAACCCTACGTTTAACCAGAGACAAAAGTTAATAGAACTATTATAAAAATATCTTATCTTCAATTGTAACAAGCATTTCACACTGTAGCGTGAAAACCAGGAACGAGGCCGCAGGCCTCCACGAACATTTTGCGCAGTTAGAACAGGCTGAGACTAAGGATCCATAGTTTCAGGAAGCAGGTTTTATTTGCTATGGCCATAAGGCTCAGAGAGTAACCTCTGAAAGTCTGAGCCCCAAACAAAAGGCAACCTCAGCTTTTATAGACTCTTTGACATGTTAAAGACAAGGTAAACAACTGGCTGATTTAAGTTGAGAATGGTCCAGAGCTGAACCATTGAGGGGCCCCCACCCCAGGAATGTCTTCTCTTGCCTAAGTGCATCTTTATCAGTTCCTGAAGGCTAGGGGAGGGGGTTTTTATCCCAGGAAATGTGCCTTATCTCACTTGCCTGCAAGGAGAGGGGGTTGGGGATTTTCTACAGAGAGCACAGCTAAACCAGAAAAAGGGGAAGGCCTGCCTGCTACATTTCCCCCCTTTGATGCTTACCCTGACTTTTAGGGAGGGGTTATAGCATCATTTATATTTCATTTTATTTATTTGCTGCAGGTGTTGGTATGT
>PVIY010005759.1:0-92161 GCA_004026745.1 Myrmecophaga tridactyla
AAAACAGTAAAAGACAATATAAAAGAAAAGGACTGTAATTTACATGTCTAATGCCAGTTATTTCTATTTTTTAGCTTTTCTTTCCAGGATATGTCCTCATGAACATGGATTTACACTTGTGATCATTGTGAACAAAAATTTTGCTTTTAATTATTTGTCACTTAGTCTGACATCACATTCTTTCACACACTGAACCATTTTCATAATTTCTACTTAATGATATAATATTATAGCAACTGACAATTCCTTAATCTACTCAATTTTCCCCATATTTTTAACAGTAACTTTACTCCCAATTTTTCATTATAATAACCATTGCCGTAATGTTCTTTGTGCTTATAGCATTTTTCTTTTCTTTTTTTTTAAGGGTTTCCTCAGAATAAATTCCCAAGAGTGGAATCAGAGTCAGAGCATAAACTTTTCTATGGTTTATGAAATATATTTTCAAATTTCTTCCATCTTATCTGAATCCATATTTAATGTACCAGTTTTATTGAGAATTTGCCAGCATTAAACTATCATCATTCTAAATGTTTATGCTAATTTTAAAGATGTTAAAATTGCCTCATTATTGTTTAAATATGCATTCTTTTGAATATTAATAATGCCCAAAATTTTAATATGGTACTTCCTATACTAGATGAAACAGTTAGATAATCAAGCTTTCTATTCCTAAATAGAATAGAAACATTGTAAAAGTGAGATTCCCTCATAATGAGTCCTAGCATCACAGAAACACTAAGAAGTTAAAAACTTTCCTTAGTTTAACATGCACTGCTCTCAGTATAATAATTTGTCATAAAACCATCCATTCACGTGGAATTATTTTCCTAGAAGTGACTCTTACAAGAGGGAATTCTAATACTCTAAATATACCCAATGGTCAAATAAACCTATACTGTGTGACATTTTTATGAAGTTCCAAAATAGTTCTGTATTTCAGCTACTTTAATCAGAAAATAAAATGCATTTAACTTTTACTGTGTCTTGAACAAGCAAAATGGTTATTTACTGGTTAGATGAATAATAACTGGGAAGCAAGCAACTCAGCAAATTTTAGTGCAGCTTCAACATTGCAAATGCAACTGAACACAAAATATTCTTAGGGAAGCTAGTTAAGACAAAATATTTTTGTTTGCCACTAGCAAAGCCCTTACTTTCTGTTCTTTCTTCATGTACTATTGCATTTGTAATCGTTCTTAACCTATTTTTCTAGTTCATTTGAGCTCAGCATAATATTTCTTTGATTTCTTCAAAACTTATTGGTCTAATTTTGACCAACAGTAATTTTTAAAAAGGAGTATGTTCCCACCAAAAGGATTAGTCATGCTAATGGTCATTTGCAGTCATTCCAAAATTATTTTTCTTTACAGTTTGCTTTAACCAAAATAATGATAATAAATAAAAATACAGTAACCTTATGAAAATTGTCACGAAATTGAGTTCCACAGCTGAAAATAACTCCCCAGTTGTTAAAATAGGTTTTAAAATTTATTTCCCATTTTTATTTTTTAAAGTAGGCTTTAAAGTGGACTGATAAGTGTTTCTTTGTAATGCTGACAATGAGGAAAGTTTCTGTGTCAAGCATGTAATTTGCAAAAATTGTTCTTTCTTTCTTTTTATTTTTTTGGTTAAGCTTCCACATGTCCTGTCAAATAAAGCTTAACTGCATTTTAAAATAATTACAAGGTGAAATAAAGTCAGTTTATTTGATTTTGTACTGCAGAATATGATTTCTGAAAAATTTAACCCAACAACATTTCATATACCTTTCTGCAGAATATTCCCTTAGAATGGAATTTTTCATTAGCTAATATTAATTATACTTAAAAATTGAAAAGTTTACATTACAAAAATAATACATCCTTAGACAATAATATTTATGGAAGATGGAATGATGAAAGGAATGAAGAAAGGAATGGGGTTTATTGCAATAAATATGTTATTTATATAAAATATTTAATCAATAAGTCAAATTTTAAAATGTGCTACTATCTCAATAGATGTGAAAAGGTTTTTTATTAAAGTAGAAGAAAGTTAAGCTTAGAATGACATAACTGATCTTTTTTTTTTTACATGGGCAGGTACCGGGAACATGACTGATCTTTACTGTGAAAAACACAGTCTATCATAAAAAAAAATTACCAATGCCAAATACCAAAGCATCCTATATACACTGGAAACAAATAAACTTTGCTGTCTGTCAACACTAAAATTTAATATTACTCCGAAATTTCTGTCTAGTGCAAAATATGCCCCCCCAACAAAAACAACTAATACATATTTCAAAATTGGGAAAGAAAGCTCAAAATTATAATTTTTTTATATTATATGATTATTTTCCAAGGAAACCTAACACAGTAATCTATAAAACTCTAAAATTTAATAAGGAAATTCAACAAAATGACTTCATAAAAATATAGAACATTCACTAGCTTTGCTATCCAGATTACAATCAACAGTAATAAATTATTTTTAAAACATTCCATTCACAATAACAATAAAATATGTGAAATATGGGGGAAAAGGCCTTAATCTAAAGTACGTATATAAAGGAAACCTTAAAACCTTTCTAAGAAATGTTTCCTTTTTTAAAGTCTAAAGTATTCCCAGTGCTGCTCATGCAAAAACAAAATACTAAAGTAAATGAAGCCATAACATTTTCCTGGATGGAGAGACAATGCTATAGAGATGTTAACTATCTCCAAATAACATGCAGGTTCAATGGAATTAATATTTTTAAAAAATGGTAAATATTAGTATCAACCAAAATAAATTGTAAAATATTTTAGTGCCTGAAAAATTAATCTTTCAACTCATAAGGAAGAATAAACAGGCACAAGTAGCTAGGAAAAAATTTTAAAGACTGAAAAAGTGTATTACCATCTTTAATATTCAAATGTACTATAAAGCCAAATAATTATAACAGTTATATTTCCAGACTGTAGACACATCTCAATAAAACAGAAAAGAAAGCTCATAAACTGAGCTCATGTGGACATTTTACAAATGATGAAAGAACAAATTAGTAGGAAATTAGTGGGTTATTCAATAACTATATTCAGAAAATTGGCTATCGTAAATGAAGAATAAAAACAAGAGAATATGTCACATCCCATCACCCACCAAAATTAATTCCAGTGGAAAAAAAAATGAGGTGGGAAATCATAAAATTCTAGGAGAAAATATAGGTCAACATTTATCTGATTTCTGGACGGGAAAGATATTCAAAATATAAAATGTTGGGGAAAATGCTTTAAGGATAAAGGTAAAAACTGAAAGCTTCATTACTTCAAAAGATTATAAACAAAATTAAAAGACAAAAAATTGCAAAATATGGTAGAACAATCATTGTAAACTATAATATGCAAAATTCAGCTACAAATTACTGAGAAAAATCCTAAACATGAAGAGAAAATTAAAACAAAAGAAATGTACAGGTCAGAATAAACAATCTTCATATCAATATCAAATTTTTAAGAAGTTTAAACTCATTACCAATCAAAGAAATGCAAGTTGAAACAACAGTGAAATTCCCATATTTTATCCATTAAAATTCTGAAGATTTTTAAAATTATATCTGTTACAGTAGAATGGATGACAGAAGAAAAACACTTACACACTGCTGTAGAGTTTTAACTGACACAAACTGCCTCAAAAGCAATTTTTAAACATGCATCAGCCATCTTAAAAATATTCAAATCATCTGATACAATTTTTCCACATCCAAGTATCAAGCCAAAAGAAATAATCAGAGGTATGAATAAAGACATACATATATATAAATGCCATTTTGCATTTTACAGCATTTATGACAGCAAAATATTACAAATAACAAAAATGTTCAACAGTATGAAAATAGTCTGATAATCCCACTTATTAAAAATTTGTGTAGGCATATATGTGTGCATATATATGTGTATGTATAAATATATACATATTCATTTTTTCCTATTTCTTTCTAAGATATATATAAATAAATATATAAAAATAAATTAAAGTTAATCAAAAGTTGGACACTTTGGGTTTTTTAAGTCATTCTTATATTTCTTATTTAAAAAATTTTTTTTGTATAATAAAATATATATACAAAGCAAAGAAAGAAAAAAGCAATAGTTTTTAAGCACTCTTCAACAAGTTGTTATAGGACAGATCCCAGCGTTTGTCAGGGGCCACCATAACATCATCTCAGATTTTTCCTTCTAGCTGCTCCAGAACATTGGAGATTAGAAGGAATAAATATTTTTTTTATCATCACAATTGACTTTTTTTCTTTTTTTGTGAAAAATAACATGTACACAAAAAAGTAATAAATTTCAAAGCACAGTGCAACAATTAGTTGTAGAACAGATTTCAGAGTTTGGTATGGGTTACTATTCCACAATATTAGGTTTTTACTTCCAGGTGCTCTAAGATACTGGAGACTAAGAGAGATACCAATTTAATGATTCACCAATCATACTCGTTTGTTAAACCCTATCTTCTCTGTATTACTCCACCATCACCTTTGATCTTTCTCCCACTGTTAAGGGGTATTTGGGCCATGGCCATTCTAATTTTTTCATGTTGGAAGGGGCTGTCTATATATGGGGTAGGGAAATGGAAGTAAGCTGATGTTCTGGAGGGGCTGGGTCCTCTAGGTTTCAGCATTGATCTAGTCCAGGGCCCCATCCAGAGGTTGCAGGTTTCTGGAAAGTTACCCTAGTGCATGGATCCTTTGTAGAATCTTATATAATGCCCTAGGTGTTCTTTAGGATTGGCTAGAATGGTTTTGGTTGGGGGTTGGCAAGTTATAATAGGTAGCAGTGTCTAACTGAAGCTTGCATAACAGTGACCTCCAGAGTAGCCTCTCAACTCTATTTGAACTCTCTCAGCCACTGATACCTTATTAGTTACTCTTCTTTTCCCTCTTTTGGTCAGGATGGAGTTGTTGATCCCAGGGTGCGAGGGCCAGACCATCCCTGGGAGTCATCTCCCATGTTGCCAAGGAGACTTTCGCCCCTGGATATCATGTCCTACGTAGGGGGGAGGACAATGTTTACATTTGCAGTGTGTGGCTTAGAGAGAGTGAGGCCACATCTGAGCAACAAAAGAGGTTCTCCAGAGGTGACTCTTAGACATGCCTATAGGTAGGCTAAACTTCTTTGCTACATACAAGCTTCACAAGAGGAAGCCTCAAGATCAAGGGCTTGGCCTATTGGTTTGGGTGTTCCTAATGTTTGACACAGTGCCAGGGGTTTCCACCATGGTAAATTTTAATTGTTCCATATTTTTTCTCCCATCCCTCATGGGACTTTGCCAATACTTTTTGATTATCTGTTTACATATTCTAGCATGCATACAGGCATTACATTAAGCTATACAGGATTAAAGGTCTTCATTCTTATTTTGGGCTCTCTTTGTTTCAATTCTTCAGAGAGCTATCCAGACAGGAGTTAGATTTTGTGCTACAGAAAATTTAGGTTCCAGACAAAATAAACCTTTCTTCTTCTGGTCTCAAAGAGTAGGTGCAGTTCTAAAATATATACATCTTTCTTACCCCTGTGTTCTGAATTATCTTAATCCCGACCTGATTGGCTTTGTTCTTATCTCTAAATACCAGTTTATACATATATAAAATAGCCTCTCAAAATCCGGAAATAATAATTACCACTCTAGACTAAATGTGTCTGCTATAAGAGCTTACATCCTAGGCCGCTGTTTTCTTATAAGCATTTTCTAAAGGAGACCATACAATAATTGCTCTTTCATTTCTGGCTTATTTTGTCTCACCAAATGTCCCACCATTCCTATATTTCTAAAGTGAAGATGTATTGCCTTTATAATCAGAAAATTTTTTTTAAACTTTTTAAAATTAGAAAATTTAAACTCTTTGTTCGTTTTAGAACATACAATTACACATAAGAAAGCAATCTCTTGCTTGTTCTGAACAATTAAGAACTGATACTTTTCCAGAATACATAATAGTAGTAGATAGATTTTTCTAAGCAACTGGAGACATAAAAAAACTGTATTATTATTTTGGATTTGGGAATTATTTCATCTATAATTTCCCTTAATTTTTGTGCCATTTAGACCTTCCTTCCAAACCAGAATACTTGAATTTTTTTTATTTATTTATGTGAAATTCAGCAAGTTGGCTAATTTCTCCATTCTCTGGTTTCTTTATCATTAAAATGAGACATGATTTGTCTAAAAAGCTTATCATCACGTGGGTCACCTCCTCCCTGCTGCACAAGGAACATGAGTTATCATAACAAGAAAACTCTGTTATTGATTTGCAAACATTTTTAGAGCTCTTCTCTTGTTTATATCAGACCATTTTTTGACCTATGGATTATAGAACCTTATTTTTTTAAGTACTTTAAAATTAAATATCTGGATCCGAAGCATATCGACACTTATATTGCTACATATCTTTAATACAATTCGATCAGGTTTTCTTTTTACAAATATGAACAACTATGGACACTTTTAGCAATGGAATGTATACTAGTTAAGTTGTGGAACAAATAAGCCTTTCAGTGTCCAAATTACATAATTGTCCTTCCATTTGACCTTTCAGCACATCAGCAGAATCAAACAAAATCAAAGGAGCTCCATAACCCTAAACTTAAAAGCAGCAGGGAATAGGACTTCATGCAATTTTTTTTCCCAGAGGCTAAAGGGTGAGATTATTCAACTTTTCTTTTTTGCTTCTTAGAAAATCTTAATTCTTTGCCTTGGCATTTCCTGATAAAATAGCAATCAAACTATGAATGATAATACTGTACAGTGTGATTTACTGGAGTGAGCTTGTCCATTAAACCACAAGATGGTGTGCATTTACGAAGTTAATGACAAATGATTCTTTTCTGTATTAATGCATTGCTTTATTCGCCATAATTACTGATCCCTAAAAGCCATTCTCTGTGCTAAAGTGCTTTAACCAAAATGCCTTTATAGAAAGTTCATTAGTGACCTCATAAAATGACACACACAAAAAGGAAAATAATTAGGGAAGTGAAGTCATATATAGCAAACACTTGAATATGACATGTGCCATCGGAAATCTTTCTATACAAATTACATATGAATAAGTAATATCAAGAGAAAGTTAAAGCTTAAGATACTGGTTTCTGTCCAAAATGGAAAATAACCCAGATTCTCTTCAGGGCCTCTGAAATAATCAATCATATAGCAGACATCAAAAATGGAAAAGCAGTCTAATATGTAAAATACATTTACAGTAGACCTAAGACAAGCTCTGGAGATCTACAAGGAATGATTTTAGGAAGAAAGAATGTGTCCACACATAGTACATAATTTTTCTTCATCTAATAAGGTATAGGACACACTCAAGTGTACATAAATCATTTTGTGTTTGTTCCATTTGTAGCATATGTGCTTGAGTGGAGTACTTTGAACGTTATTTTATGTCAAAGAGAAGAAATATTAGAGCAGTTAGATAAAGAAAGGTTATATTCCTTTGCCAAAGGCACAGAATTCACTTATATTAAGATATGATCAAGACAAAGTTCCAAATGGCTATTGGAATTTTAAAAAATTAGAGATGACATAACTAGAAAATTCATGCTCAGAAAATACCTAATGTTAGCAAACAATACAGCTTAGTAAGCATTATAAAACACTTGTTCCTAGTGGTTCTAAAGTTACCACAAGCTTCCTGAAAGTAGGGGCTATAGCAGTACAAACTCAATTAATTATTTTCTGAAGGATAAAGATTTACAATTGTATCCTGCAAACAACATACATAATCAGCAGTTTATGCACTGGTTATTTTGTAGTAATTAATAATTGATTTGAAGCTATAACGTAAGGGCTTATCCATGAGTTCTCTTTTGTTCTGTTTCTGTACTTCTATCTTTCATTCAGGGTATTCTTTGGAGGACTGTTTTAAAGCTATTACAAGATGGATTAGAGGGATATACACAGTGGAAGGCACACGGAGAATAAAATCATCTAATAAAGAGGTTACACAGATTGATGGGCCTTTTTAAAAACGCACTTGGAAAAATGATCCCAATCTGTTAATTTTTGCAACATTTGGATTTTTATAAATATTTGATGACTATTTGCTTAGCCACTTTCAAAAAAGAATGCTTTTGACATCTAACACTATAAAAACTCTAAGGTAGTGATTTACTTTTTAAAAAAAGGTTGTTATGAACTAATATTTAAGCAATGATAAACATATCTTGAAATTTCTTAGGTATATTTAGCATTCAGATTTAAGATCTTTATTATTTTAGCTATGCATTTTAGGAGATAAGGAAAATCATTTCTTCATGCATTGGATGTCAATGACTAAAGCTAAAATCTCAAATCTAATCAAAGATCTAGGGTCCAGGTCTCAGGTTTGGGACAGTGCCATCCAGATGGAAGGGAAAAGGAAGATTAGTTTTCAGCCAGTGCTTTTTATAAACGGCCCATCTACACACATCACATTATACCCGAGACCAAACTAATTATATTCTTTCTTTCTACTAAGACTTATAAAAGCCTCAGGCTGAACGTCCTGTGCTTATTTTTCTTCCCATTAATATTACTTGTGATGAAAACCTTTATTCTGATCTCACCAGTAAAACAACACTTTGGACATGTGAGACAAGAAAAAAATTGGGGAATGGGACAGGATAACTCATGTGATTGGTATCAGAACTCAAATATTTCTCAGGAAACCCTGCAAAGTATACTTGATTCAAATCTGCATCCTCCTTTCTTTTTCTGCCTTAAAACAAACCTTAAGTAGTATAGTTTATTTTTACAAAGGAATAAGCTGTGTTCCCTTGCAATTCAGTCAGGACACCATAGGAGGAGAAAACAAAAAAATGTTAAGAAGCAGTAATCCATTAAAAAAATAAACCTAAAATACTACTCAGAAGAATTTTATAAGAATCTGCAGCCCTTAATGAGCTTGTGATGCTTTAAGAGGGGTGAAGATTCATCTTCATCTCTGATTTTAGTACCCTACTCAATAATTTCATTTTATTATTCTCTCCATCCCTCTTCAAGGCTCTTCAATCATTCCACTTTTATTTCAGTGCATTTCTTCAGTACCAAAGTCTTGCTGAAATAAAGTCTGACTATAGAATATTATAGGATTTGTTGGAGTGTCATCATGAGTGAAGGAGACAGTGTATCTCCTTCATCTCCATTATATATTTGTTTCCTAAGGGTATACTGTAACTTGAATATTATACTTTTTAGGGGAAGACTTTTTTTCTGTATGTTCTAAAACCAAGCACATGGGAAAACACAGCACTAATTCTGCTGAAATATCAGACAAAAAATAACACAAAAAGGATATAATTAAAAGAATGGCTATAATTTCTCTCAGTAAATTATTAATTACACTTACAGATTATACGTTTTCATTTATAAAGTTGATAATAACTTAAGCAAAATAACTACTGTTCCCAAAAGTGTGGCATTTAAGGACTAGTGGAATCAATAGAGCTAAGGGGAAAAAAAAAAAGGAAACAGAGATTTCACTCTTCGTAGGTAAGGAAAATTTAGCAAGAAGAAATAGGAATGGAGAATCTTAAACTTTAAGTAAGTACGTTCTTCATATGTCCCCACCAAAGACTCTATTTTACAAACCTGGGCAGAACTTTGGGGATCTGCATTTTAGGAAACATTCCCTATGATTCTGATCCGGAGAGTCTGTTTAATTACAAAACACTGTAAATAAATGTTCAGAAACCAAAGCCTTTGACTCTAGTCCAATATTGTTTCCACTATGCCATAAGGTTGATTTTCCTGGAATTTTAAAACTCAATTGTAAAAGAGGTGCTATTAAACCTGATACATAAGTTGAACACAATATAGTTCCAAAGTGTCCACTGAGTTTGGATGGTGACTTATAAAAATTAGTACTTAGAAGTTAGTTCTTTCTTCCTGGGAGTATTTGGTTCCTCTTATTTAGGTACACATGTTGTCATTTTGACTATGTCCATATTATTGTGGTTGTGGCTGCAGAGAGGAATGACTAAGATCTGCTGGTGGATTCTGGTGGAAGGTACAGCCAGGGACTCCAAGCACAGTCTCCAGGCTGGAGCAGAAGCCCTGATGGGTGGTGAGACTCAAGGATGCCACCAGCTTGAACAAGACTGCCCTGGAAACACAAGTAGCCCCATTCAATTTCCCATCATCAAGTGAGCACTCTTCCAATTGGAAAGTTTTCTTAAAATTTCTTCAGCCCTGAAATATTTTACTTGACATAAAAACTTAGAGAATAGAAATATGACAAAATGAAATCTGCAGTTGCACAGCAAATGTATGAAGCAACTTGCCAATGAAGGGAAAATAAATAAACGAATTTCTCCACTGTTCACCAGCTTTCTACTTTACCTCCTAGAGGCAGATTTCCATGCCTATTCTACCTTGTCAAGCAAAAAAAGCAGCTGTAACAAAAGTGTGCCAAATGTAAGAAACATTGCAGAAAGTTTCAGACGTTCAGAGAGCAAGAAAACAGAGTTGACAAAATATTGAGTTGTGCAGTGTAGGACAATCAGCTCTTTGCAATTTAAATAAAGAACTTTCAATTCTTTAATTTAAATATCTAGCACATTATTTGAAACTCCATAAAAGCACAAATAAATGTCCCTTTTCATGAGAATAAGAATAGTTTATCCAAAGGAGTTAAAAGACCAAAGCCAACAGGTCCTCGATCTCCTACTAATTTACAGGTTCAATTAGTCAATGACCCTCCTGGAGCCCTGGCTGCTTCACCTATGTAATAACACATCCAATCATTTTAGAATTCAATAAGATTGGATAATAAAAGTATTTTACAAACCATGAAGTCACCTTTTTGTATTCCACCTATACCTTAACATTCCAATTAGAAAATCTGGTTCAGTTACCAAGAGCTTCTAATACAATTGTAAGAAGATATCAAATTTTTTAAAATCACAGGTACTCATTAAGCCAACTGCGATGTGCATCCTGAGACCCTGCTAGCAGGGCTGCTATCATCCTGTTGTAGAAATGTACAGTTAAAGATCCTGGGAGCATTGCAGGAGAGGGTCATCTCAATCTATTCTCCGTGAAGTACTCTTCAACAAGAAAGCCTGAGTGTTAATCGACACTTTCACTTTGAATTGGAGTGTAGAAATACAATTTCTATAAATTACCATCATTTGAAAGAATGTTATATTGCACTCTTCACATCTTTCCATTTGATTTTCCTCATTTCTGTAGGAAATACAGTATAATTGCTTGGACAGCTTTGCTTCCATTGAGGACAATGCACACAAAATACAATGACCTGAGTCATAAATTTCAAAATTCAGTTCTACATTTCCTTGTTTGATATATTCTTAAGTCTTTGCCCATGATGAAATAAATTCATAGATTTCTCATTGGAATTATCCTATTTATTTATTTATTATTATTATTATTTTTCGCATGGGCAGGCACCAGGAATTGAACCCAGGTCTCTGGCACAGCAGGCAAGAACTCTGCCACTGCGCTACCACTGCCCGCGTGATTCCTATTTATTTTAAATGGAAATACAGCTATGAATGATTTTGGGCTGTATTTGCAATTAACTGCCTAACTAAACTGCTAATAAATCACTACTCTATGCAAATGAGCAGAAGAGCGGTGGGATAAGAAAGTCCTTTTCCTCAGGGAGGAAACAGCAGGTACTTTAATGTCATCTCTCTAGTGTGGAGAATAAATGATCCAGGGAGGGGTTGGTGGGGAAATTACAGAGGTATGACCTGATCTGGGAAAGAATCCATGGAGAAGCTGACAGCTGAACTGAACTTTAAAGAAGGGTCCATTTAGGTAAATGCAGAGCAGGTGAGATCATCACAGGCTGGAGAGTGGAGTGAAGGTGTGGAGGCGGGAGCTGCAGAAGGCTTACTAGGCGCAGACCAGTTTCCCTAGATCTGAGAGTGGACTTAGGAGACAAGTGTGCAAAAGACATATGGGCACTATTATGTAGAGGATCACAAGTGCTAAGAACCATGGACTTGAGAATTTGCAAAGGAAAACTCTAAAACTAAGATTTAGCAAATCTTCTGCTTTTATAAAAGCTCTAATTAATAACGTGGTAAGTTGGGCGGCTGCCGTGGCTCAGCAGGCAGAGCTCCAACCTGCCCTGCTGGAGGTCTGGAGTTCGATCCCTGGTGCCTCCTGCCCATATGCAAATTAAAAAAATAAATAAATAATGTGGTAAGTTAGAGTTTGCATAAATTTTTAAGTAGCATGTAAAAACATTAGAAAAATCACAACTTATATATGTGCATAGTTGAAAGCTAAGTAATGATCATGAAAGCCATCACTGAATACAAAAAAAATCTAGACAATTTGGGTTCTCAAAATACAATTTTACAACAATAGTCATCTAGTTAATGTTTAATCATTGAGGTCACATTTCTGAAATTACCAATGGATGGCCTAAATTAAATTTTTTTAAAAAAGACTTACATTTAATGAAAAAAAAAATGGGTGGGTTATTTTGTCTCAAACCATGACATTTCCTGATGGAATTTTTCACACTGCAACCAGATATTTTAGAGTAATATCAACAAACTTTATCTTGTAAATAGAGAAGCCACAGCACTTTTTCAATGTGATAAGCATTTGCTATAGAGGTCTTCTTTTTTAAAAAGTTAGATCAAAATACCGAAAAGTTACCAAAGGTTGGGCTGGGGGTAGTGACTGGGGAATTAAATGGTACAGAATCTGGAATGATGGTAAAGTTTTCCTAATGGAGTGGGGGTGGTATTACAACACTATGACACTGTGAATGTATTTAACAACAGTGGACTATATATTTGACTGTGATTGAAATGGGGGAAGTTTAGGCTGCATATCATTATTGGAACACATTTTTTTAAGAGTACGGATGTACAACATAAACAGTGACCCTTAATGTAAACTGTGGTCCATAGTTAATAGTATAACAACAATACCTTTTCATTAATTGTAATAAAGATACCACAGTAATGCAAGGCATTAATAATGGCGGGAGATATGTAGGAACTCTGCAGTTTCTGAATATTTTTCTGTAAACCCACAACTCTTCTAATAACACAAAAAATTACTGAAGGGAAATATACCAAAACGTTAATAGTGGATATCACTGAGTGTAAAATAATGGGTGATTTTTCTTCTTCATCTGCACACTTAGATTTTACTTTACAACTTTCCTATAATAACCATGAATTCCTTTTGCAGTCAACAGTAAAATGAAACCAATTCCACTTAATAATACCTAGTGCACAACTCAGAATAGTTCTGCATCAAGTAATAGAAAAGGAAAAATAACAATGACTCGAGCAAGATAAGGGTTATTCTCTCACGAATATGCCCAGTAACCCAGGTCTCTTGTAGTTCCAGTCTCCATGATCCTGAAGGTGTGGCTGCCATTTTCTTGGTGCAGTCAGGTGGCAGCTGAATTCCAGCCATCAGAGTGGAAGAAGACATGAAAAAGCAAAAGAGCGCAAAGGATACATGCTGCTGTCTCTTAATGAATACATTAGTTATCTATTGATGCTTAACAGATTATCACAGACTTAGCAGCTCTAAACATCAGACATCTATCCTCTTATAGTTTCTATGAGCAGGAGTCTAGGCACAGCTTAGCTGAGTGCTCTGCTTAAGGTTCTTCAGGCTGTCATTAAGACGTTAGTAAATGTCTTAACTAATGAGTTAATGCAGATGAGACTGCCTTCTCATCTGGAGGCTTCACTCAGGAAGAAACTACTTCCATGCTCATGCAGGTGGTAGAATTCATTTTCTGCTGTTGTAGGACTAAGACCCTGGCTTCCTGTTGGCTGTTGACTGGAGGCTACTCTCAGCCCCTAGAGGTCTCCTGAAGTTCCTTAGCACATGGGCTTCCCTAATGTGGCCACTAACTTCAACAAGCCAGCAAGGGGAGTCTCTAGAGTCAGTCTACTAGCAAATGGAAGCTTCTGTAACATAACATAACCTGGGGAATGACATCCCATCACCTTTACCATAGTCTATTGGCTAGAAGCACATCACAGATCATTCCCACTTTCAAGGGGAGGGAATCATACAAAGGCACAAATACCAGGAGGCTGAGATCATGGGGATTCTCTAGTGTCTGTCCACCGCAACCATACAAATGTTCAAGGAGCAGTCACACAGTGTTTCCTCCTACAGGCCAGTGCTGAACTACACCCAGCCTGAATATGTAGTCACTTTTTCTGGATTTTCTCTTACAAATTCTATGATTGTAGAAGAAGGAGAAATTAAATATTGGGGGATAACTGGTAGACTCCCTTCCAATCAGAGATCTTCCAGTAGGAACTTTGGTAGCAAGTGAGATGAGGAACATGATGGCATCTGGCTTGGACGTGCTCTGAATATAGCTTACTAAATTTACTACAAGTGGTATTTGGTTAATAGAGGAGTAGAAATTACATTCCCTTAAAAGAAGAAAAGAGCTTCCAATAGAAATTCATGTTCAACTCACTTGTACAGTAAGATTTAAGTCTCAGGTAAACTGCTTCAATCTAGTCCTAGTCATAGCTACTTTTTTAGTTCTTATAAATTTACCACCCTGATAACCCTCCCAAAAGATAATTCTGTATATCTATATAACGCTTTATAATTTTTATAGCTCACATATTTTATTACCTATTCAACTCTCTGAAGGGTTTATTGCTCACATTTACCAGGTGAAGTTAAGTAATCAGCCCAAGTTAAACAACTGACAAATGGCACAGACAGAGCTGGAGTATGCTTCTACATATATCCCACTCTGCTAGAGTATCAAGAAATAGATTTCACTGAATAACAAAAATATGCATATATTAAGCACTTGAGCAAATACTAGATGTTGGTCATGCTCCATGTGGGAATATCCAGACAACTAATGACAGTTAGTTGGTGTCTCTCTGTCTGCTGTGTTTCATATTACCCACCTAAAAGGACCCATGTTTGCAATGGAGCAGGAAAAGAAGGAAAAAAGAAGGGCCAGAGAAAGAAGGTCAGAGGGAGGGATGATTGGTCATAATAAGTTTCCATAGCATTAAAAGAACTTACACATTTAAATAAATGACTGTGAAGAAAATCTTTTTAAGTAGAGAAAATTGTGAGTTACATACTCCATCCAATCCTCCAGAATAAAATAAAATAGGGTCAAGCAGCTGCAAAATGCTAAGGTCCCTCCAAAACAGGTTATTGCTAGAGCATTGAAAGTAATCTCTTTCCCCTACACTTTCCACATTTATGGGCTGAATTAGTTGAATATCCCCAAATGAGGTATGTTCAAGTCCTAACCCTCTGGTCTCTTGAATGTGACTTTATTTGAAAATAGGGTCTTCGAAGATGTGATTAGTTAGGATGAGGCCAAACTGAATTAGGGTGGATCCTAGTTCAATATAACTAGTATCCTTTTAAGAAGAGGAAAACTCACAGAGACAAACAAACATGGCAGGAAGTTGGCCATGTGGAGATGGAGAGACCGGAGTGATGCATCTACAAGCCAAGAAGACCAAGGATGACCAACAAGCACCAGAAGCTAAACAGGCAAGGAAGGATTCTGTCCTACAGGTTTCAGAGGAAGCATGGCCCTGTAGACACCTTTGTTTCAGACTTCTAGCCTCCAGAACTGTGAGACAATTACATTTTTTTTATTTTTGGGTTTTTTTTTTTTCTTTTTTCTTTTTTGCACGGGCAGGTACCGGCGATCGAACCCAGGTCTCCAGCATGGCAGATGAGAACTCTGCCTGCTGCGCCACTGTTACCTGCCCGACAATTATATTTTAAGTGACCCAATCTGTGATACTCTGTTACAGCATCCTTGGGAAACTAAGACACTACTCTTCACTCTCTAGTACCCTGGACCCTACGTGGCTTTGGTTTCTTTCTGCAGAATTAAAGAAAGAAATTAGGCTGAATATCCTTTTCACTGAAAATCAGTCCCACT
Source organism: Myrmecophaga tridactyla (assembly GCA_004026745.1). Classification (NCBI taxonomy): domain Eukaryota; kingdom Metazoa; phylum Chordata; class Mammalia; order Pilosa; family Myrmecophagidae; genus Myrmecophaga; species Myrmecophaga tridactyla. The sequence continues at coordinate 15,917 of PVIY010005759.1, forward strand.
GGCAAGTTTCTCTGATCTTGCCCTCAGCTAGACTAGTTCAGGTTGCTTAATAATCACTCTCATTACCCAGCATGTTTTTACTGTGGCAGGTACAAAAGTAAGTGGTAATGCTAAGTAATGTAATTAAAATAAATGTGTAATAATAACTGCATAATAATAATGTGACAGTCACTACTGTCTTATTTAGCTCTCTGCTGTATTTCAGCAGCCCATCACAGCACATTATATACATAGATATCACACATATTAGTTGATGGCATAAAAGTAATGCTTATTGGGAAAGCATCACAATTTCAATAAAATGAGTCTAAGTTTTGGAATAAAATTTCTGTCTTTCAGCTCTTTTTCTTTCTCCTCTCCACCCCACATTCAACCCACCTCTCATGTCACCACCAGTGTACTTAGACATTTGAATGTTACTTAGACTTCCTAAGCTTGGTTTTCGGCTTCTACACAATTACATAGTATCCACTTTGTTGTGCTCTTATACAGATGACATAATACAAAGTACATACAAAGCTTCAACAGTTGATGAGTGCTTATCATGTTTTCTGTTTCACTGTTATCTCTATGGCTATCATTTTGTAGAGGTGTCATTGCTGCTATTTATTAAAATGGATAAAGTTCTTAGTTAAAAGAGCTATAATAAAATAGTGACAGATGGATACATATATAAAATGAACAAGTTCAACTTCAAGGAATGCTAATATAGTTTATTATTTATAAAGTAATATAAATTAAATTTATATGGATCTCCTGGCTTCATACAGTACAAAATTCAATCCTATCCTGAAAAGTAACAGTTTTCTATACTGAGTTACAGTCAAGGTTAGTCACCAAGGTCAAAAAACTGTTGTTCATAGGAGAGATGGGCTAGAATAAAAAATAGTTCTGGACTATCCCAAGCCTTTGAACCTAGGTTTTTTTCTTGCTTTTTGCTTTTTGCACCCAGTTTAAATTTTTTTTTCTTGCAGTAAATACAAAGCTATTATAAGTTTTGGAACTCTACAGGGTCTCCACTAACTTTATTTCCCTCCCTTAGTCAACAAGAGAACTAAGTTTTAAATGTATAACATATGTATAATTCCATAGGTACAAACTATTAGTGGAATCTTCTAAAGATTAAATATAAAAAGGGCTTAAGGAAAACAACATTTTAAGATTTGGATTCATTTATCCAATCAATGCTTATTTACTTTTTCCAGAGAAATAAAAGGATCATAGATCTCAAAGATTAAAATGAAGCTTTGGAGAAAAACATTTTGCCTTTGACAATTAGGGTCCTGTAATTACTTTTCAAGTGTGAGTTTTAAAATAAATGAATAAGCATATCTACCTACCTCTCCTGTGAGAATGCAAAAATTACTGAGCAACTCTTAAAAAGTTAGTGCTGGGTGAGCAGGGTTTCCATTGCCTCTTTCTTCTACTAATACTAAGGGCATGTGTTCAGTTTTGAGGGAGAAAAATCTTATGTGTGAATTTTCCCTCTCCCCAGTTAAATTTTCACTGTTCTCTAATTCAACTATTTGGTGGAGATTCAGTCAAAAAGCCTCAAGCCTCAGAATCTTGGATTTGGCTATTCATAATGTATGTGGCATCTCAGTTATCTGTACTAGTCCTCTTGCATCATTTCAAAGATACATATATTCAGAGGAGAAAAAATTAATTCATACAACTACTACTTGGTGAATACTTATTTTGTTCAGCCTCTTGAAATCCAAGCATCAGATATAATGGAAAAGCATCATATTATGATGGTAAGGAAAGTATCCTGGGGTCTTTATGAAGCCTATTTTCAGATAAATTGAGAGAGAAATCATCCATTTTACTGTCACAATGAATCTCTCTTGTACTACGTGGCATGGGGCCAAGCTGTAAAATGATGTTTTAATGTTACAAGCTAGATCAAAGAAGCAACTCAATGGTGCTTGGTCCTGCATAAATATTAAGAGATGGCTTTGAAAGCTCATATAATACATTCTACAATCTGAACATTGCTTATATTTTCCCATTAAGATGGGGAAAAAAAACAATTATTTCAATAGATTATGTTAAATCTATAGCTATGAATGTATATGCTGCTAAATAGCCATTATCCAAGGCTTGTAATTAATTACATAGCATGATTAGCACATAAGAGTTTATACTGATGGGAATAAAGAAATTTTGAGAACAAAGCATTTGAAGTATAAACCAAAATGATAGAAAATAATATGGCAGAGGTATTTTTTTTGGCTAAAGAACAAAAATAAAAATTAAAGCTAGGATAAACCAAGCTGATTTCCTTCATCAGGGACAATATAAACATTACTGATGAACTAAAAAAAATCTTCTCTTTTGTAGGGTGTTTTAAATGACTACTGATGCACAAGGCACTATTCTTAGGGCAGCAGAAGACACTATAATGCTATAATGAACTAGTGATGGAGGCAGCTCTCAAGGTAGTAAAAGTGCAGCATCCATTCTCCTGTTTCCAAATAGTGCTATTTTTGGCTAGGTGAAAGGTCATGTATATTAAACACAGTTTTAACCACATATAACACAGTCCATCCAAAGTTTACAATCAGTGGCTGTCAGCAAAATCACAGAGCTGTGCTTACATCACAATAATAAATTTTAAAACATTTTCACAGCTCCAAAAAGAAAAAAAAAAACATGTCCCGTATACTCCCCCTGTCAACAGCACTTAGTTTTGATGTGGTATCTTTGTTACAACTGATGAAAAAATATTAAGATATTACTATTAACTATAGTCTACAGTTGCATTAGGTGCATTTTTTCCTATAAACCACCCTATCCCCACTGCCTTATAGTAGGGACATACATTTGTTCTAATTAATGGAAGAATATTCTTGTAGTTTACTATTAACCCCTTCATCATTCATAACAGGGTTCACTATTATACAGTCCCAAGTTTCATCCTCTAGCTTTCCTTCTAGAGACATACACGGCCCTAACTTCCCCTTCCAACCACTATTACAAGCATGATTCAGTGCAGTTCTTTACACACATCACAATATGCTACCATCACCTCTATCCATTTCCGAACAGTTATAATCCCCTTACTTAAAAATTCTGCACAAATTAAGTATCAGTTCCCCTTTCTCTAGTCTCATTCTATCTTCTGGTAACCTATATTCTAGATTTTAACTCCATGAGTTTGCATGTTATATTTAGTTCATATTAGTGAGATCATACCGTATTTGTCTTTTGTGTCTGGCTTAATTCACTCCACATAATGTCCACAACATTCATCCATGTTGTGGCATGCATGAGGACTTCATTCTTTTCTACAGCTGAATATATTCTTTCATATGCATATACCACATTTTGTTTACCCATTCATCTGCTGATGGACACCTGGGTTGCTTCCATTTACTGGAAATTGTGAATAATGCTTCTATAAACATCAGGTTATTTGCATCCCCACTTTCAGTTCTTTTGGGTATGCACCTAGCTTGAGATTGCCAGATCATATGGCAATTCTATATGTAGCTTTCTGAGGCACTACCAAACTGTTTTCCAATGCTATACCATTTACATTCCCACCAGCAGTGAATAAATGTTCCTATTTCTCCACAACCCATCTCTGCCAGTTTTAGGCTATTATGTACCCCCAGAAAATCCATACCCTTTAATCCTCATTCACTATTGTTGGGTGGGATCTTTTTGATGGTTTCCATGGAGATGTATCTCTACCCATTCAGGGTGGGGTTGCTTACTGGAGCCTCTTAAGAGGAAACCACTTTGGGAAAAGTTTTAGAGTCAACAGAGCCCACACAGCCTTTGGAGATGAAGGAGGAAAACGCCCCTCAGGGGAGCGTCATCAAACAAGAAGTCAGAAGAAAAAGCTAGCAGACGTCACCATGTGCCTTTCCAGCTGACAGAGGTGTTCTGAACCCATTTGGCCTTTCTTGAATCTAGGTATATTTTACTGGATACCTTAGTTTGGATATTTTCACAGCTTTAGAACCATAAACTTGCAACTTAATAAATTCCCCATTTTAAAAGCCATTCTGTCTCTGGTATATTGCATTCTGGCAGCTCTTATAAACTAAAACACCATCTAATACCTGTATTTTTCTGTTTAATAGTGGCCATTCTAGTAAGAGTGAAATTATATCCCATTGTAGTTTTGATTTGTATTTCCCTAATAGCTAGTGAAGTTGAATAACTTTTCATGTGCCTTTTAGCCATTTGTATTTTCTATTTGGAAAAATATCTATTCATGTCTTTTGCCCATTTTTAAATTGGATTGTGTCTTTATTGTCAAATTGTTGGATTTCTAAGATTTTCTGAATATCAAACCATTTATCAAATATGTGATTTCCAAATAATTCTTCCACTAAGTTGGCTGCTTTTTCAACTTTTTGACAAAGTCCTTTGAAGCATAAAAGTTATCCATTTTGAGGAGGTCCATTTATCTATTTTTTTTCTTTTGTTGTTGCTTGTGCTTTGGGTGCAGGGTCTAAGAAACCACCACCTACAACTAGATCTTGAGATGCTTCCATCATTTTCTTCTAGGAATTTTATGGTACTGACTCCTATAGAAGTCTTTGATTCATTTTGAGTTAATTTTTGTATCGGGTGTAAGATAGGAGTCCTGTTTCATTCTTTTGATATGGATATTCAGTTCTTCCAAGTACCATTTATTGAAGAGACTATACTGTTTCCAGTTTTGTGGACATGGGAGCCTTGTCAAAAATCAATTGACTATAGATCTGATTGTCTATTTCTGAACCCTCTTTTTTTTACTCCATTGATCAAAATGCCTATCTTTATGCCAGTATCATGTTGTTTTGACAATTGTAGCTTTCTAATATGCTATAAAGTCAGGAAGTATGATAGCTCCCACAACTTCTTCTTTCTCAAGATGTTTTTGGCTATTCAGGGCTCCTTCACTTTCCAAATAAATTTGATCATTGGCTTTTACATCTCTACAAAGTAGGCTGTTGGAATGTTTATTGGTACTGCATTGAAACTATAGATCAATTTGAGCACTATTAACATAATAATTATATTTAGCCCTTCAATCCTGGAACATGAAATGTCCTCTTATTTATTTAGGTCTTCTTTGATTTCTTTTAGAAATATTTTGTAGTTTTCTGAGTACAGGTCCTTTACATCTGCTCTAGTTTGCAAGCTGACAAAATGTGATACACCAGAAACAGGATGGCTTTTAAAAAGGGGAATTTATTAAGTTGTAAACCTACATGTACTAAGGCTGTGAAATTGTCCAAATTAAAGCAAGGCTATAAGAAATGCCCAATCTAAGGCATTCAGGGAAAGATACCTTGGTTCAAGAAGGCCAATGACAGCCTGGTTCCCGGACGAGAAAGGAAAGAGACCTTACTAGCAGCAGGGGCTTTGCTCAACCAAGCTCCACTTGCCGAGTTAATTAACAAAATCTGACTACTGAAAATAGGCACCCAGCTCAGATAAACCTCGTATTAGAGCTAAAGGTACTAGGAGATTTTACCCTGGCACAGAGGGGGCAGAGCTGAAAAAAAATAACAGAGGTTTTTTGGATCAGACAGCATGGAATACTTGAAAGGGCTGGACCCTAAAAAGGGGGGTACATATAGAAGGTGGAGATACATAGAGCAACATAGCAACTTAAGCTCTTGATTGAGCCTGAGGAAAAAGGTCCTGCTCAGAACGTTTTTTTTTTTCTTTTGCTTTGTTTCAACTATTTAACTGCTCATTAGATAGAAAAGCAAGAGTTCTCAGGCTCCAACTGCCCCAGGCACTAGCAGAATTAAACTGAGACAAAGAGGCTCAGCTGGTCAGGTGAAAGGAATTAATTCCCTGGAGCCTGTGTCTTCCCCAGGAGAAGGGTGGGGCCCAGCTCAGGTGGAATTCCTCCTACAAGGAATTCAGACCCCAGGGACTGGAAAACTCAAACAACTAAAGCCAGCCTACGAACTCTCCTCTGTCTTGACCATGCCCCCAGCTGGAAGAGTCTGCTGAAGTTAAAGGCACCACACCACTTTATACTGGAGAGAAACCATAGGCAGACAAGCACCACATGCTGGACAGCTTAGGAAAAACACAGAGTCTAGAGTCTTCATAGGAAAGTCGCCAACCAGCTGTGTCTCACCCTCAGGGAAAATTGATGCAGGTGACTCTTTCTTCCTGAGAGGAGGCCAGTCTGGTCTGGGAAAATCTGACTGGGGTCTATAATATCTAAGTAGACCCTCCCAAGAGAAAAGAAAAGGCTCCATATAATCAGAGTAAGGGACAAGAAAACAAGAATTGAAAAACTCTGATCAGTTAAACAAAATCTATGCTAGAGGTCTAGAATAATCTGAATTGAATGTCAAAAAACAGATAAAGAACAAAGCCATCCTGCAAGAAAATCCTATGTAAAAGAGTGAAAACAATCTCCAGCATAAACTAATTAAGGAAATCAAATGCTTAGGCACCAGCAAAAAATATTGAAAATTGAAGATACGGCCCAGTCAAAGGAACAAACGAACAATTCAAATGAGATACAGGAGTTGAAACAATTAATTCAGGATGTTCGAACAGACATGGAAAACCTCATCAAAACTCAAATCAATGAGTTAAGGGAGAATATAAAGAACACAATGGATGAACAAAAAGAAGAAATTGAATGTCTGAAAAAACAAATCACAGAACATATGGGAATGAAAGACACAGTAAAAAACAACAACAACAACAATGGAAACCTACAATGTTAGATTTGAAGAGGCAGAAGAAAGGATTTGTGAACTTAAGGGCAGAACATCTAAAATCTGACAAGCAAAAGAAAATATAGGGAAAAGAATGGAAAATATGAGCAGGGACTCTGGGTATTGAACAATAACATGAAGCGCATGAATATACATGTTGTGGGTGTCCCAGAAGGAGAAGAGAAGGGAAAAGAAGGAGACAGACTAATTGAGGAAATTATCACTGAAAATTTCCTATCTCTTATGAAAGACATAAAATTACAGATCCAAGAAGTGCAGTGTACCCAAACAGAATACATACAAATAAACATACTCCAAGACACTTACTAATCAGAATGTAAGATGTCAAAAAAAGGAGAGAATTTTGAGAGTAGCAAGAGTAAAGCAATCCATGACATACAATGGAAGCCCAATAAGACTATATGTAGATGTCTCAGCAGAAATCCTGGAGGCAAGAAGACAGTGGTATAGTTAAAATTCTAAAAGAGAAAAACTGCCAACCAAGAATTCTATGTCCAGCAAAATTGTCCTTCAAAAATGAGGGGGAAATTAAACCATTTTCAGACAAAAAATCACTGAGTTTGTGGCCAAGAGATCAGTTCTTCAAGAAATACTAACAGGAGCACTAGAGGCAGACAGGAAAAGATAGGATAGAGAGGTGTGGAGAAGAGTGTAGAAATGAAGACCATCAGCAAAGGAAAAAATTTAGGTATGACATATAAAATCCAAAAGGCAAAAAGGTAGACGAAAGTACTGTCCTTACAGTAATAACACTAAATGTTAATAGATTAAACTCCCCAATAAAAGATATGGACTGCCAGAATGGATTTTATAAAGGATCCATCTATATGTTGTCTACAGGAGATGCAGTTTAGACCCAAGGACAAACACAGCTTGAAAGTGAAAGTTTGGGAAAAAGATATTTCATGCAAGCAACAAATAGAAAAGAGCAGGAGTAGCTATATAAATATCCTACAAATTAGACTTTAAATATAAAATAATTAAAAGAGACAAAGAAGGACACTATGTATTAATACAAGGAACAATTCAACAAGAAGACATAACAATCATAAATATTCATGCACCAAGCCAGAGTGCTCCAAAATGCATGAGGAATGCATTGAAAAGAGAAATAGACATATCTACCATAATGACTGGAGACTTCAATTCCCCATTCTCATCAATGGATAGAACATCTAGTCAGAGGATCAACAGAGAAACAGAGAATTTGAATAATACAATAAACAAAGTAGACTTAACAGACATTTATAGACCATTACACCCCACAACAGCAGGATACACTTTTTTCTCAAGTACTCATGGATTATTCTCCAGGATAGACCATATGCTGGGTCACAAAGCAAGTCTCAATAAATTTAAAGGGATTGAAATCATATAAAACACTTTCTCAGGTCATAAAGGAATGAAGTTGGAAATCAATAACAGGCAGGGGGCCAGAAAATTCACATATATGTGGAGGCTCAACAACACACTCTGAAACAACCAGTGGGTCAAGGAAGAAATTACGAGAGAAATCAGTAAATACTTCGAGGCAAATGAAAATGAAAACTCAACATATCAAAATTTATGGGATGCAGCAAAGGCAGGGCAAAGAGGGAAATTTATTGCCCTAAATGCCTATATCAAAAAAAGAAAAAGAGCAAAAATCAAAGAATTAACTATCCACTTAGAAGAACTAGAGAAAGAACAGCAAACTAACCCTAAAGCAAGCAAAGGGAAAGAAATAATGAAGATTAGAGCAGAAATAAATGAAATTGAGAACATGAAAACAATTGAGAAAATGAACAAAACCAGAATTTGGTTCTTCAAGAAAATCAAAAAAATCGACAGACCCTTAGCAAGGTTTATGAAAAGAAAAAGAGAGTGGATGCAAATAAATAAAATCAGAAATGGAAGAGGAGATATAACCACTGACCCCGCAGAAACAAAGGAGGTAATGAAAGGATACTATGAACAACTTTATGCTAATAAACTAGACAATGTAGATGAAATGGACAACTTCCTAGAAAGGCATGAACAACCAACATTGACTCAAGAAGAAATAGACGACCTCAACAAACCAATCACAAGTAAAGAAATAGAATCAGTCATCAAGAAGCTCCCCAAAAAGAAAAGTCCAGGACCAGATGGCTTCACATGTGAATTCTACCAATCATTCAAGAAAGAATTAGTGCCAATCCTGCTCAAACTCTTCAAAAAAATTGAAGAGGAGGAAAGGCTACTGAACTCATTCTATGAAGCCAACATCACCCTCATACCAAAGCCAGACAAAGATATTACAAGAAAAGAAAACTACAGACCAATTTCTCTAATGAATATAGATGCAAAAATCCTCAGCAAAATTCTTGCAAATTGAATCCAGCAGCACATTAAAAGAATTATACACCATGACCAAGTGGGAGTTATTCCAGGTATGCAAGTATGGTTCAGTATAAGAAAATCAGTTAATGTAATACACCATATCAACAAATCAAAGCAGAAAAACCACATGATCATCTCAATTGATGCAGAAAAGGCATATTTGACAAAATTCAACATCCTTTCTTGATGAAAACACTTCAAAGGGAACTTCCTCAACATGATAAAGGAAATATATGAAAAACCCACAGCTAACATCATCGTCAATGGGGAAAAACTGAAAACTTTCCCCCTAAGATCAGGAACAAGACAAGGATGTCCACTGTCACCAGTTTTATTCAACATTGTGTTGGAAGTTCTAGCCAAAGAAATTAGACAAGAAAAAAGAAATACAAGGTATCAAAAATGGAAAGGAAGAAGTAAAACTCTCACTGGTGGCAGATGATATGATGCTATATGTTGAAAACCCTGAAAAATCCACAGCAAAACTATTAGAGCTAATAAATGAGTACAGCAAAGTTGCAGGTTACAAGATCAACACTCAAATATCTGTAGTGTTTCTGTACGCTAGTAATGAGCCATTGGAGGGGGGAATCAAGAAAATAATTCATTTACAATTACAACCAAAAGAATAAAATATTTAGGATTATGTTTAACTAAGGATACAAAAGACCTATACAGAGAAAACTACAAAAAAATTACTAAAAGAAATCACAGAAGACCTAAATAAATGGAAGGGCATACAGTGTTCATGGATTGGAAGAGTAAATATAGTTAAGATGTCAATTCTACCTAAATTGATTTATAGATTCAATGCAACACCAATTAAAATCCCAAAAACTTACTTTGCAGAAATAGAAAAACAAATAACCAATTTTATTTGAAAGGGCAGTGTGCCGCAAATAGGTAAAAATATCTTAAGAAAGAAAAATGGAGTTGGAGATCTCACACTACCTGACTTTAAGGTGTATTATGAAGCTACTGCGGTCAAAACAGCATAGTGCTGGCATAAAGATAGATATACTGATCAGTGGACTAGAATTGAGTGTTCAGATATAGACCCTCTCATCTGATCATTGAGACCCTCTCAATGATCAATGGACAATTGATCATTGATAAGAGTGACAAGCCAACTGACCTGGGACAGAACAATCTCTTCAATAAATGGCGTTTGGAGAACTGGATATCCATATGCAAAAAGATGAAAGAGGATCCATATTTCACACCTCATACAAAAATGAGCCCAAAATTGATCAAAGACCTAAACATTAGCACTAAAATCATAAAACTTTCAAAAGAAAATGTAGGGAAATATCTTATAAAACTTGTAATAGGAGATGGCTTCCTAGATCTTACACCTGAAGCACAAGCATTGAAGAAAGAAATAGATAAATGGGAACTCCTCAAAATTAAACACTTCTGTGCATCAAAGAACTCTATCAAGAAAGTAAAAGGGCAGCCTACACAATGGGAGACAATATTTGGAAACAACATATCAGATAAGGGCGTAGTATCCAGAATATATAAAGAGATTGTTCAACTCAATAACAAAAAGACAAACAACCCAGTTAAAAAATGGGTTAAAGACATGAACAGACACTTCTCAGAAGAGGAAATACAAATGGCTAAAAGGCACATGAAAAAGATGCTCAACTTCCCTGGCTATTAGGGAAATGCAAATCAAAATCACAATGAAATATCATCTCACACCCACCATAATGGCCATTACAAAAAACAAAAACACAGAAAATGACAAGTGCTGGAGAGGATGTAGAGAAAGAGGCACACTTATCCACTGTTGGTGAGAATGTAAAATTGTACATTCTACTGTACAATCCACTGTGGAAGACAGTTTGGCAGTTCCTCAGGAAGCTAAGTATAGAATTGCCATAATTCAGCAATACCATTGCTAGGTATCTATTCAGAGGACATGAGGGCAAGGACACAAATGGACATTTGCACACCAATGTTTGTAGCAGCATTATTTACAATTGCCAAGAAATGGAAACAGCCCAAATGTCCATCAATAGATAAGTGGCTAAACAAGCTGTGGTATATACATACGAGAGAGTATTACATAGTTGTAAGACAAAATAAAGCCATGAAGCATGTAACAACATGGATGGACCTTGAGGACATTATGCTGAGTGAAATTATCCAGAAACAAAAGGACAAATACTATATAGTCTCACTAATATGAACGAAAATTAATGAGTGAATTCGGAAAATTTATTCTTATGCATTATATAAATATCCCCTGAAAATTTATTCTTATGCATTATATAAATATCCCCTTTTTAGTTTATGGTGCATTAGAGTGGATAGAGAAAAGTACCTGAAACTGTAGAGCTGTGTTCCAGTAGCCATGTTTCTTGAAGATGATTGTATAATGATGTAGCTTTTGCAATGGGACTGTGTGATTGTAAAAAACTTGTGTCTGATGCTCCTTTTATCTACATACAGTATAGACAGATGAGTAAAAAATATGGAAAAGAGATAAATAATAGGGGGAATAAAGGTTAAAATAAATTGAGTAGATTGAAATACTAATGGTCAATGAAAGGGAGTGGTAAGAGATATGGCTTGTATGAGTTTTTTCTTTTTTCTTTTGCTGGAAATATGCAAATGTTCAGAAAATGATCATGGTGATGAATACACAATTATGTGATGATAATGTGAGCCATTGACTGTAATCATGAGAAGAATGTTTGCATGTCAAGAACGTTTGTTCATTGTTTATAATAGAAATATTTTTTAAAAACTTGAAAATGTTCAGTAACATAGGTCATTATTATAGCAACATTGATATTTGTAATAATTTTGTACTTGATATCATGAGGACGTTCATAGTTTTGATAGCTAATCAAATGGTATGTGTTCGCATTCAATATTCAGAATTTAAGAAACTTTGATATCTACATTTGTGGATTTTTTTCCTTGTTTACCTTAATTTTAAATTGGTTTATGGAACTTACTTTACAAACACAGGCCGTACAATGATTATTTGAATACTTTATTTAAATATGCCTATGGATAAGCTAAGATATCGATTTTTGGTGGTTCTAAGTGTATTGTTTATTTTCTTAAATAAAAGTATTTAAACAAAACTAAACAAAAAAGAAGGCCAATGACGTTCAGGGTTTCTCTCTCAACTGGAAAGGCACAGGGTGAACATGGCAACGTCTGCGAGCTTTCTCTCCAGGCTTCTTGTTTCATGATACTCCCATGGGGGCATTTTCTGTCTTCATCTCCAAAGGTCTCTGTCTGCATAGGCTCTAAAGCTTTTTCCAAAATGGATCCCTCTTAAAGGGCTCCAGTAAGCAACCCCACTTTGAATGGTGGAGATATATCTCCATGAAAACCATCTAATCAAAAGTTACCACCCACAATTGGATGGGTCACATCTCCATGGGAACAATAAAAAAATCTCTGACCCAGCAATATTAAATGCGGATTAAAGTACATGGCTTTTCTGGGGTCCAAAACAGATTCAAACTGGTGCAACATCCTCGGTTAGATTTATTCCTAGATATTTCATTTTTTTTAGTAGCTATTGTAAATGGATTTTTGTTCTTAATTTCCTTTTCACATAGCTCATTACTGGTGTCTAGAAACACTATTGATTTTTGCATGCTGATCTTGTCTTCCATCACTTAGCTGAACTCATTTATTAGCACTAGTAGCTTTGTTGCAGATTTTTCAGGATCATCTAAATATAGGATCATGTCATCTGCAAATAGTGAAAGTTTTACTTCTTTCTTTCTGATTTGGATGCATTTATTTTTTTCCTTCCTAATTGCTCTTGCTAGAACTTCTAGTACAATGTCAAATAACTATGGTGACAGTAGGCATCCTTACCTTTCCCACATCTCAGAGGGAAAGCTTTTAGTCTCTCACCATTGAGTACAATGTTAGCTGTGAGTTTTTCATATATGCCATTTTTCATGCTGAGGAGGTTTCCTTTGATTTCAATATTTTGAAGTGCTTTAATCAAGAAAGGATGCTGGATTTTGTCAAATGCCTTTTCTGTGTCAATGGAGATGATCAAGTGATTTTTTTCCCTTTTGACTTGTTAATGTGGTGTATATATTAATTGATTTTCTTGTGTTGAAAACAAAAATTCTGGAATGAAACACACCCAATCATGGTATATATTTCTTTTAATGTGTTGTTGGATCCAATTTGCAAGTATTTTGTTGAGGATTTTTGCATCGTATTCATTAAAGAAACTGATCTTCAATTTTCTTTTCTTGTAATATCTTTATCAGGCTTTGATATTAGAATGATGTTGGCTTTATAGGATGAGTTAAATAGTGTTCACTCCTCTTCAAATTTTTGGAAGAGTCTGAGCAGGATTAGTATTAATTCTTCTTGAAATGATTGGTAGAATTCACCTGGGAAGCCATTTGTCCTGGGCTTTTCTTTGTTGAAGGTTTTCTAATGACTGATTCAATCTCTTTACTTGTGACTGCTTTGTTGAGGTCTTCTATTTCTTCTTGAGTCAGTGTAGGTTGTGTGTTGCTACGAAATTATCAATTTCATCTACATTGTCCAATTTGTTGGCATACAGTTGTTTATAATATCCTCTTATGATTCTTTTATTTCTGTGGGGTCAGTGGTAATGACACTCCTCTCACTTCTGATTTTATTTATTTGCATCTTCTCTCTTTTTTAATTTTTCATTTTAGCTAAGGGCTTGTCAATTTTGTCAATCTTCTCTAATGGCTTGTCAATTTTGTCAATCTTCTCAAAGAACAAATATTGGTTTTACTGATTCTCTCTGTTGTGTTTTTGTGTGTGTGTGTGCGTGTGTTTTTGGTTTTGTTTTGGTTTTTGTTTGGTTGTTTGGTTTTTTGTCCTATGGTTTATTTCCACTCCTATCTTTGTTGTTTCTTTCCTTTTGCTTGCTTTGGGATAAGTTTGCTGTTCTTTCTCCAATTTCTCTAGATGTTCAGTTAGATCTTTAATTTTGGCTCTTTCTTCCTTTGAAATGTAGGCATTTAGGACTATAAGTTTCCTTCTCAGTACTGCCTTTGCTGCATAACATAAGTTTTGGTATGTTGTGTACTTGTTTTCATTTGTCACAAGATATTTACTGATTTCTCTTGCAATTTCTTCTTTGCCCCCCTGATTGGTTAAGAGCATGTCATTTAACCTCCATATATTTATGAATATTCCAGTTCTCTAGCCATTATGTATTTCCATCTTCATTCCATTATGATCAGAGAAAGTGCATTGTATCAATTCAATCTTTTTAAGTTTATTGAAATCTGTTTTGCAACCCAACTGTTGTTTATCTTAGAGAATGATCCATGAGCACTTGAGAAGACTGTATGTCCTGCTGTTTTGGAGTGCAATGTTCTATATATGTCTGTTAGATCTAGTTCATTTATCATACTATTTAGAGTCTTTGTTTCCTTATTGGTCCTTGGCTTAGATGTTCTATCTATGAATAAGAGTAGTGTGTTGAAATCTCCCACTACTATTGTAGAGACACCTAATACTCCCTTCAGTTTTGCCAGTGTGGAAAAACTTGAGGAACCTTAGATCTGTGCATAGATATTTATTATTATTTCTCCTTGGTGAATTGCTCTTTTTATTAATATATAATATCCTACTTTGTCTTATAATATTCCTGCATTTAAATTCTATATTGTCTGATATTAGTATAGCTACCCCAGCTGTTTTTTGGGTTACTACTTGCCTGGAAAATCTATTTACAGCCTTTCATGTTTAACTTATTTGTATCTTCGGGTGTAAAATGAGTCTTTTGTAAACAGTATATAGATGGATCATGTTTTTTACCCCTTCTGCCAATCTGTGTCTTTTGACTGGGGAATTTAATCCACTAACATTCAATGTTATTACTATAAAGGCAGTGTCATGGTCAGGTTCTCATGTCAACTTGGCCAGGTGGTGGTGCCCATTTGTCTGGTTGGGCAAGTGCTGGCCTGTCTGTTGCTATGAGGACGTTTCATGGACTTAAGTCATGATTATGCCAGCTGTATTCACAGCTGATTGCACTTGTAATCAGCTAAGGGAAGTGTCTTCTGCAATGAGTGATGCTTAATCTAGTCACTGGAAGGCTTTTGAGGAGGATTTAGAACAGACAGTCCCTTCCTGCTTTAGCCCACAAGCCTCTCCTGTGGAGTTTGGTGCAGATCTTCAGCAGAGTTACCAGCTTGCAGCCTGCCCTACAGACCTTGGACTCTACATTCCCATGGTTACATGAGACATTTTTTATAAATTTTATATCTACTGATATTTCCTGCTGATTCCGTTTCTCTAGAGAACCCTAGCTAATACAGTTTGGTACGGGGAGTGGTTCTTAAGAAACAGAATATTAAAAATTGGTTTTTACAATTGGTTTTCCACTCTGACTGGACTCAAAGGCACTAAGGACTCTGTTTCCTATAATCCAAATGATACTGCCAATCCATAGGGTGAGTTGGCAAAAGAAATAGTCAAATATCACTATTGGATTTTTCTAATGTTTCACGTGTATGAAGCCAGGCCCTGGGGATAGTGTTTTTGACACCTTTACAGAGTTTTGAGGAAGCAGGAGGTACAGAGATGTTGGCTGGTTGTTGTTAGATATGCTGTAATCATTAATGAGTGAAAAGGATGGGTTTAAGCCTTCAAATGAGAAGCTTACGCACAGCACAACAGAGGTAAACATCTCTATGAGTGCCCTGAAGGAATATATTATTTCCTGTAGCCATAGATTTGAGATCTCCAAAAACCAGACTCAGAATCTTATTGTTAGAGTAGTAACTTTACAATGTAAACTGAAAGCCCAATCTTGCATGGTCTCTGCCATTAAAGTGAGGGCATTGATTGGAAGGGAGAGGGACCCTGAAAAATGGGATGGCAACATATGGATTGATAATGATGTCGGTGGAGAGGTTGACACCCTAGGTCATGCTAAATTATCTCTTGATAACCCTGTAATAGTCTGCCCTGAGGATATAGCCACTGTACCTCCAGCCTGCCCTGAGGAGTTGGCCACCCAAATTCCACCTGAAGGGATTAGCCCTAGAGTAATTAATCATGTTTCATCAGATGAAACTGTAAATGAATGCCCTGAAGCAAATGGCTTGGAAGATACTTCTAATTCTTTTCATGACCCACCACCACCACCCCTCATTTCTTCCAGACCTATACCTAAAGTCCCAACAGGCCCCAAAATGTGAAGTACAACGTATCACCCATGAGGAGGTACATTATACTCCAAAAGAACTGTATGAGTTTTCCAATTTATATAGACAGAAATCAGGGGAATATGTGTGGCAATGGATTTTAAGGGTGTGGGATAATGGTGGGAGGAATACAAAGCTGGATTAGACTGAATTTATTGATATGGGCCCACTAAGCAAAGATTCTGCATTCAATGTTATAGCTCAAGGGGTTAGAAAAGGCATTAATAGTTTGGTTGGCTAAACCATGGATCAAAAAATGGTCAACATTACCTGAGGTTGAAATGCCAGAACTTCCCTGGTATAATGTAGATGAGGGGATCCAGAGGCTTAAGAGAGATTGGAATGTTAGAGTGGATTTATCAAGAAAAGCCTGCTCATACACCCTAGGAATGTCTGGAAGATACACCTTTTACCAGAACTGTGAGAAATAAATTTGTGAGACTACCGCCCTCATCCCTGAAGAACTTTGTAGTTTCCCTTCTCTGTAGGTCAGATATTACTGTGGGAACTGCTGTCACTGAGCTAGAATCCTTACACACAATGGGGATGAGCAGATCCAAAGTTGGCAGAAGCCAGGTGGCAGCACTTAATCACCAAAGACAAGGTGGGCACGGCTATCATAATGGACAGCAGACTCAAAGCAGGAGTCAAAATAATCTGACTCACAAAGACTGGTGGCATTGGCTAGTATACCATGGGGTACCTAGTAGTACAATCGATGGGCAGTCTACTAAATTCTTGTTTGAGCTATATAAGCAAAAGAGTTCTAGGTCAAGTGAACAGAAGTCTAACTCGAATTACAAAAACAGAGAGTCATGGTCCCTTAATCAATTTCCAGACTTGAGACAGTTTACAGACACAGAGCACCTTGAATGAAGGGGAGGCCAGGTCCCTTTAGGGGAGGACCCTGTTACACAGTCAAAAATTTATACTGTTAATCTTCCTCCAAGCCTTCCCCAAGGAGATGGATGGCCTTTTACCAAGGTAAATGTGCATTAGAGAAAAAGAAATGAATAGATATTTCGGGGATTATCAGACACTGGTTCAGAAGTGACATTAATTCCAGGGGACCTAAACGTCACTCTGGTCCTTCAGTCAGAGTGGGGGCTTATGGAATTCAGGTGACTGCTAGAGTTTTAGGTCAGGTCCATCTCACAGTGGGTCTAATGTGCCCCCAGATCTATTCTGTAGTTATTTCCCCAGTTCCAGAATGCATAATTGGAATAGACATACTGAGCAACTGGCAGATTCCCTACATTGGCTTGCCAACTCGTGGAGAGAGTGCTATTATGGTAGGAAAGGCCAAGTAGAAGCCACTAGAACTGGCCCTACCTTGCAAAACAGTAAATCAGAAGCAATACTGGATTCCTGGAGGGATTGCAGAGATTACTGCCACTCTTAAGGACTTGAAGGATGCAGGGGTGGTAATTCCCACCACATCCCCGTTCAACTCTCCTATATGGCCTGTGCAGAAAACAGATGGCTCTCAGAGGATGACAGTGGACTATCATAATCTCAACCAGGTGGTAACTCCCATTGCAGATGCTCTTCCGGATGTGGGAAGATTTGCTTGGGCAAATCAGTACATCCCCTGGTACCTGGTATGCAGCTATTGATCTGTCAAATGTTTTTGTGTTATCAATAGCTGTTAGTAAAGGACCACCAAAAACAGTTTGGTGGTCCTTTACTTTCACTGTAAAGGCAAAGTCAGCAATATACTTTAACTGTCCTACCTCAGGGGTATATCAACTCTCCAGCCCTGTGTCATAATCTTGTTCGCAGAGACCTTGATCATTTCTGCCTCCCACAAGACATCATACTGGTCCATTATATTGATGATATCATGTTGATTGGACCTAGTGAGCAAGAAGTAGCAACAACTCTAGACTTACTGGTAAGGCATTTGAGTGTCACAGGATGGGAGATAAATCCAACAAAAGTACAGGGGCCTTCCACCTCAGTGAAATTTCTAAGTGTCCAGTGGTGTGCGGCTTATCGAGATATCCCTTCTAAGATGAAGGAGAAGTTGCTGCACCTGGTCCCTCCCACA
This sequence comes from Myrmecophaga tridactyla, assembly GCA_004026745.1. NCBI lineage: Eukaryota > Metazoa > Chordata > Mammalia > Pilosa > Myrmecophagidae > Myrmecophaga > Myrmecophaga tridactyla. The sequence continues at coordinate 34,240 of PVIY010005759.1, forward strand.
ACCAAAAAAGAGGCATGATGCCTAGTTGGTCTCTTTGGATTTTGGCAACAACATATTCCTCATTTGGGTGTGCTACTCTGGCCCATTTATCGAGTTACCAGAAGAGCACCTAATTTTGAGTGGGGACCTGAACAAGAGGAAACTCTGTGACAGGTCCAGGGTGCTGTACAAGCTGCTCTGCCACATGGGCCGTATGATCCAGCAGATCCAATGGTGCTGGAAGTGTCAGTGGCAAATAGAGATGCTGTCTGGAGCCTTTGGCAGGCCCCTATAGGAGAATCACAATGCAGACCCTTAGGACTTTGGAGCAAAGCCTTATCATCTGCTGCAGATAACTACTCTCCTTTTGAGAAACAGCTTTTGGCCTGCTACCTTTGTAGAGACTGAATGCTTAACCATGGGCCACCAAGTTACCATGAGACCTGAGTTGCTTATCATGAGCTGAGTATTGTCTGACCCACCAAGCCATAAAGTTGAGTATGCACAGCAGCACTTCATCATAAAATGGAAATGGTATATATGAGAAGGGCCAGAGCAGGTCCTGAAGGCACAAGTAGGTTACATGAAGAAGTGGCCCAAATGCCCATGGTCTCCACTCCTGCCACATTACGTTCTCTTTCCCAGACCAGAGCTATGGCCCCTTGAGGAGTTCCTTATAGAGAATTGGCTGAGCAGGAGAAAACTTGGACCTAATTTACAGATGGTTTAGCACAATATGCAGGTACCACCTGAAAGTGAACAGCTGCAGCACTCCACCCCCTTTCTGGGATGTCCCTGAAGGGCAGTGGTGAGGGGAAATCCTCCCAGTGGGCAGAACTTTGAGCAGTACACCTGGTTGGTCAATTTGTTTGGAGGGAGAACTGGCCAAAGGTGTGTTTGTATATTGACTAATGGCTATTGCTAATGGTTGGCTGGATGGTCAGGGACTTGGAAAGGCCATAATTGGAAAATTGGTGATGAAAAGGTCTGGGAAAGAGGTATATGGATAGACCTTTCTGAGTGGGCTAAAAACACGAAGATATTTGTGTCCCACGTGAATGCGCACCAGAGGGTGACTTCAGCAGAGGAAGATTTTAATAATCAAGTGGATAAGATGACCCATTCCGTGGATACCAGCCAGCATCTTTCCCCAGCAACTCCTGTCATTGCCCAATGGGCCCATGAACAAAGTGGTCATGGTGGTAGGGATGGAGGTTATGCATGGGCTCAGCAACATGGACTTCCACTAAGGCTGACCTGGCTACAGCCACTGCTGGGTGCCCAATCTGCCAGCAGCAGAGGCCCACACTCAGCCCCTAATATGGCACCATTCCCTGAGGTGACCAACTGGCTACATGGTGTCAGGGTGATTACATTGGACCACTCCCTTCATGGTAGGAACCATGATTTGTTCTAACTGGAATAGACACATAGTCTGGATGTGGTTTTGCTTTCCCTGCACACAATGCTTCTGCCAAAACTACCATCCGTGGACTTACAGAATGCCTTATCCATCATCATAGTATTCTATATAGTATTGCTTCTGATCAAGGAACACACTTCTCAGCAAATGAAGTGTGGGAATGGGCACATACTCATGGAATTCTCTGGTCTTACCATGTTCCCCATTATCCAGAGGCAGCTAGATTGATAGAACAGTGGAGTGGCCTTTTGAAAATTCAATTACAGTGCCAACTAGGTGGCAATACCTTGCAGGGCTGGGGTGATATTCTCCAGGAAGTTGTGTGTGCTGTGAATCAGTGTCCACTGTTTAGTGCTGTTTCTCCCAAAGCCAGGATCCATGGGTCCAGGAACCAAGGAGTGGAAATGGGAGTGGCACCACCCACTATTACCCCTAGCAATCCACTAGGAAAATTTATGCTTCCTGTCCCTGCGACCTTGAGCTCTGCTGGTCTACAAGTTTTAGTTCCAGAAAGGGGAGTACTTCCATCAGGAGAAACAACAATGATTCCATTGAACTAAAATCTAAGGCTGCCACCTGGTAACTTTGAGCTACTCATGCCCCTGGATCAACAAGCCAAGGAGGGGATTACATTACTGGCTGGGGTGATTGACCCTGACTATCAGGGAGAAATAAGTCTGCAATTACACAATGGAAGTAAAGAAGAGTTTTCCTGGAATATAGGAGTTACTCTAGGGCATCTTTTAGTAGTACCATGTCCTATGATTAAAATCAATGAAAACCTGCAACGACACAATCCAGGCAGGACTTCCAATGGCTCTGAAACTTCAGGAATGAAAGTTTGGGTCACCTCACCAGGCAAAGAACCATGAGCAGCTGAAGTCCTTGTGAGGGTAAAGGGAACATGGGATGGGTAGTGGAAAAAAGTAGTGATAAATATGAACTACAACCACATGATCAGTTATAGAAATGAGGATTGTAATGCTGTTTTGTTCATGTTATAGTATTTAACTTGTAAGATATCAGGTTTAGGAATGAATATTACCCAAGGACTTGCACTCTATTCTGGGCAGATTTAATGCATTTCCGATTTTACGTGGGACAGTTGAGTATTGTTAGGCAAGGAAAAAAATATGCCTGTTATTGTTTCCTATTTAGAGATTAAGTATGATTTAGGGTGATGTGCATAGCTGCCAAGTTGACAGGGGGTGGACTGTCATGGTCAGGTTCTTGTGTCAACTTGGCCAAGTGGTGGTTCCTGTTTGTCAGGTCTGGCAAGTTCTGGCCTGTCTCTTGCCATGAGGACATTTTGTGGCCTTAAATCGTGATTTCATCAGCTACATTAACAGCTGATTGTATTTGTAATCTGCTTAGGGGAGTGTCTTCAATGAGTAATGTTTAATCTAATCATTGGAAGGTTTTAAAGGAGGATTCAGAAGAGACAGTCTCTCTTTCTGCTTTAGGTGGTGAGCCTCTCCGTGGAGTTCATTGCAGACCTGCATCAGAGTTACCAGCTCATGGCCTGCCCTGCAGACCTTGGACTCTATGTTCCCATGGATACATGAGACACTTTTATAGATTTTATGTCTACAGATATTTCCTGCTCATTCTGTTTCTCTAGAGAACCCTAGCTAATACAGGCAGTAATTACTTCAACCATGTTATCCTTTAGCTTTTATTTGTCATAGCTTAATTTCTCTCTTTTTATCCTTTTGGCTACCGTTACTGGTAATTTTCATTTCTACATTCTCCTCCAAGCCTCTCTCCTCTCTTTCTTTTCTGCCTGCAGAACTCCCTTTAGTATATCTTGTAGGGCAGGTATCTTGTTTATGAACTCTCTCGGCTTCTGTTCAGCTGTGAATATTTTATACTTTCCCCAATTTTTGAAGGATAGCTTTGCTGGGTAAAGAATTCTTGGCTGGCAATTTTTTTATTTTAGCATCTTAAATATGCCACACTACTGTTTTCTTGCCTCCATGGTTTCTGATGAGAAATTAGTATTTAACCTTATTTGGCTTCCCTTGAATGTGCTGAATCATTTTTCTCTTGCTGCTTTCAGAATTTTTTCTTTAACTTCGGCATTTTACATTCTGATTAACATGTGTCTTGCAGTGTGTCTATTTGGATTTATTCCATTTGGAGTATGTGGCCTTATTGGATATGCCTATTTATATCTTTTGTAAAAGTTGGGAAATTTTCCACCATTATTTTCTCAAGTATTTGTTCTGCCTGTTTTCTCTTCTCTTCTTCTTCTGGGACACCATGATGTGTATGTTTGTGCACTTCATGATGTTAATCATTTCCCTAAGACCTTGATCAAAATTTTTCCATTCTTTTCTCTATTTGCTCTTTTGTCTGTGAATTTGGCTGCTCTGTCTTCTACCTCATTAATCCTTTCTTCTTCCTCTTCAAATCTGCTGTTGTATACCTCTAGTTTGTGCTGTAGTATTTCTCTAGTGTATTTTTAATTTCATTTCTTGTGCCTTTCTCTCCCATAAGATCTATTTTTCTTTGTATGCTTTCAAATTCTTCTTTATGCTCATCCACTGCCTTATTAATATCCTTTATCTCTTTAGTCATTTCCTTGTATTGATTTAGGAGATTTGCTTGAATATCTTCGATTAGTTGTTTCAAATTCTCTATCTCCTTCAGCTTTTTAATTTGTTTCTTTGCCTGCTCCACATCTTCCTGAGTCTTTGTATGACTTGTGATTTTTTGCTGATATCTTGGCAATATCTGATATCTTTGCTGATATCTTTGATTATCTTGATAGATTTATTCTGAACATTCATTTCTCTCTCGTATAGGATTTTGTTGTTGATTTGACTTGTGTTAAGGCTCTTCTTTGACAACTTGTTGACAGTATTTCCCAGCTAAAACTGGGCCAGGCACACAGACCAGATCCAAAGGGACCTAGGAGAGGGTCGGGAAAGACTCCAAAAAGTTTCTTTTTCCTTCTGTATTACAGGGATGCACTTTCTAGCCTACCTAGCAGATGGTACACTTTGACAACCTGTTCTCCTCAGCCCTAGAAAAGCAGGCTATTGTTGCCCTCTAACAGTTACTCCTCTGATGCAATTGAAACAATGGCACCTGGAAGCATTTGCCCATAATGGACTGGAACAGTGGAATCCAGCATTCTAAAGTCATGGCAATATCTGGCTCAGTACTAGGCTGTGTCCCCCTCTGTACTTGGAGTGCAGGACTCCTGTGGCCATCCCAGTCTGTAGTAGCCCCCCAAGCAAGGATTGAGCTGCCTGCTGCTGCCTCCCTCAAGGGTAGGGATGGGTGCCAGAAGCCGTGGATGAAATTACTAAGTCTCTGACTATGGTCTCTCAGTCTCTTATTCCTGCACGTCTCTGGATGCTGTACAGAAAGAACTCCCATGATTTCCAGAGCCTCAGAACAGTTGATTCAGACAGTTTCTTTCTGTCTACCTACTGCTTTGGGCACAGGAGTAGGTTCTGCAGCTCCCATGTTCTTCCATTTTTCTAGAAGCCCTACATATTCTAAAGAACCATTTCTTTTTCTTTGATAGTTTACCTAACTTATCATTTGGAAGGACAACTGAACTAAATAATTCATTGTAATTAACATAAAAAAGAAAATAAAATTTGAAATAAAATTATATAACTACATAATACAAAAGGCTTATTTTTATAGACTCATATAAAGGCACAATCTGTATTCTTCAACCATGCTCTAATCCAGTAGTTCTGAAATTGTTGAGCACACAGCATCTGCATCACCTGGGAACTTGTTAAAAATGCAAATTCTCAAATCAGAAACTGAGGATGGGGCCCGACAAACAGTCATTTAATAAGCTCTCCACATGTTACTTACGCACACTAAAGTTTGAGAAATCACTCTCTAATCCTATCTTTTAAGGCTTAAATTGTGTTTCGTAAAATAAGATGAGACTTTTGTATCACTTAATTCAATCTTGTATGCTTTTCACAATGTTTGCAAATTGACTTAGAGACAGGTAAAATTCATCTGTATGTGGCTTTAGAGAATAATATTCCTTCCAGATTTGGTTCTGTTGTTTTTACTTTAACATCTATTGAGTTAATAAAGGAAGTCAAGGTGCATTTCTTGGGATGAGGCATGGGTCCCCAATTAGAATATGATTTCTTTTAAATCTTTGCTTTATTACCTTTCAACAGTTTTAACAATGGTTATGTTACTATAAAATGCAAGCTAAAAATTTTAAAAGAAATTGTAATATTTATGTGTGTTAACTGTTCCAGTTCAGAAATACTGATGAGTCCTTCATAAACATTTGCATATTTTAAACCATCACAATGGAATAATACACTGTTTTAAATTAGACATTGAAAAACAAAAGAACACTTTGCAAGTTGAGATGACTTTCCCAAAATTCTATAATCAGAACTCTCCACATGGAAGCATTTAAACAAGGATAAAAGCATCAAAAGATACAAATATTTGTTTAAGTTATATAAAGCATAAATTATTGAATCCTACATCACCATCTCTGCTCTTCATATCATGACTTCCTATTTATCAGTGAGTGACTAGGTATAAGGGTTGACTAGTTCCATAAACAAAGAGGCAGAATTTTCGTTTTTCATTTTTCTTTTTAATGACTTTTACAAGCATTTAACTTATAGAAGATACTTCCTTTTATATTTGAAGGTAGGATTCTGATAAAAAATATTTCGTATTGTCTCAGGGATTCTCAGAGGTTGATAGAAGACATTGCGCCTCTTCTATTTGTTGTGGTAAGTAAACAGTAATAATAAAATGGTAAAGGTAGTTACAAAAACTGTGGTATATTAAAAAAGTTTAAACTTAATCTAACATTTATGACATTTTAAAAAATTATACTGGGCCCTGGTGGCTCAGCAGGCAGAGTTCTCGCCTGCCATGCCGGAGACCCGGGTTCGGGGTCCGGTGCCTGCCCATGCAAAAAAAAAAAAAAAGAAAGAAAAATTATACTAACTCATTTGGAGTTGACTAAATTTAAGATGCTACACAAATGTGGGAGGCCCTGGACCAAATGGCCTTCTCCCTACTAGCTTGGCCTCTGTCACAAGTTTTTTGTTGTCTATAACTATTTCATCTAAATCAGGGTATGTCTCTGAAGGGAAAAACAATTCCTGGCCTTAGTGCTACTTACTGGGTTAGGGTAAGAAGGCAGGAAGGGAAGATGAGGGGGACAATGGCTGACTTTCCTCTCTGTTCCTCCTTACCACTTCTCTGCTGGGTGAGTGGCCAAGGAATGGAAGAAATTATACGCAAGATATCATTCTGCTATTACACTGGGTTAAGGTTCACTGTGCACAGACAGGAGCTTCTGAAATAGAGCTTAAGATTTGACTATCTCATAGCAAAAGATGGCATAACCCATAACACCAGTAGCTGGGGAAGGTGGCAGCTGTTCCCAAAGCATTAGGGAATATGACTGGGCCTCCGATTCAACCTCACTAAAAAACAAAAACAAAATAAGTCATAAAAATCCTAAATACCCCATTTTATAGAAGAGGTTTTCTATTTTTGTGAAAGGAAGAAGGAAGAGGAAAGGATGCAAGTGTTAGTTTTGAATCTGCCTACATACATCAGAACATTCAGGAATTTATGGATTTCAGCCATTCTCACTCAACCTCTGAAATCTTCTAGAAAAGCCTAACTCAATATAAGCTTCTGGGAGGCAAAAAAATGTGCCTGCTTTACTTTGTTTTTCTTCTTATTATTACTGTATTCCAGAGCCAGAGTAAGTGCTCGGTAATTTTTTTCAGTGATTGAATGGAAAGATGTATAGATACTTGAATAACAGATCAGGCCTCTGAGGTAAGGACTTTATAAAAATAAATGTAGGTTCTTACATAATAAACATATAAAGATAAATGTATGGTGCAACTAGAAAAAAACGAAAAATCATGGAACTATAACCTATACCAAACTTAAAAATTTGTTCTACAGCTGTTAAAATGTACACGGAAATTTACTGCTTTTTTGTACATATATATTTCACAAAAAAATATTAAAAAATAAATAAATGTATATCCCCAAGGGGGATCCCAACTAAGAAATAATATAAAACCATCCCAACACCTACCACCTGATGAAAGTATTCTACCACCTTGAAATTTTTATAGGGTACCAGAAGGAGCAAATGGTTCTTTAATCTCTAATATCTCATGGAACAAGGAATTTTAAAATACCAAACTAATTCTTTCAGGACATTGGCATCTAATTGTTCTATATGCTTAATTTCTGTATCATGTGAGCCTCATTCACTCTCAATGGACAGAAAACGTGAATTTATTTATTATTATATCAAACTATCTAGAGGTAGAACTTGTTTCAGCCATAGCTCGATTCAGAGCTCAAATGTCCCATCTGGATTTAACTTTTCTCTAATTCTCCAGTCTGTCTCCAAGAAATAGCTTCACTCAGGTTTCTAAGCTCACATCGTCACTACCCGCAGTCCTGTGAAAGAGAGTTCACGTCCATATGGGGGCAAAAAAGGTTCTAGAACTAGGTCTTTCTGTCTCTGATTGGCCACACTTGAATCACGTGGATTTTTCTCTACACCAATGCTAACTACACAAGGGACATAATATGCATCCTCCCCAAAAGGCTGAGTCCTGGGTCACCTGAGGGGTGAACAGTATGGTTAACATTCTCTGAAGCAAACAGGCTGAAGTGCTGGTGGTGTAGTGTCCTGCACAGACCCTCCAAAATAAACTGGGGTACTACTCTTCCACCACGCAGGAGTATTCCACGAAAAGGAGTGTTGGGACACAAAACCACAAATGTCCACTGCAAACTTACAATTAGTAGCCACACATACACCCCATCCCCCCTTATTAAAACTTCAAATAAACCATGTTAGTGGAACCATAGAGAGATTTAACAAAAACACTAGAGGCACCTAAATTAAAGTTTTGGAGCACACAACCTCACACCTTTTATCCCAGAGTTCTTTCCACTGCTGGCCTTTCACTTGTCTTGAAGGACTGGAACACATGGGCTTTCAGAAAGCTGGAGAATTGAAGGAACTCCGAGGTGACAGCTTGGTCCAGCGCCGAAGCCAGGAGCTCGGCTGGAGAGGACAGCGCATCCTGCATGGCGCAGCATGGGTGCGCCCCACCCTCCTGGCGCCGCCGCGGGGGTTCGGACCCGCTTCTGCAGAGGCCAGACCTGGGCGAATACTAAGGAACCGCCACCAACCCAAACCCAAGCGACCGCCAGAACTGGCCAGCCGGGGCGGGGTACTCGGCGGTTCCTCGCCGAGGCCGGGACAGCCGGTTCCGCTGGGCTGCCCCGGCGGAGACCCGCGGATGGAGGCACCTCCCGCTCCCGCCCCTCCCCCGGGCGAGCGCGCGCGGGCCGGGAGCGGGAAGGCGGCGGCGCCCGCCGCGGGAGGCAGCGTGAGAGCGGCGGCGGCGCGGCCGGGCGGGGGCCCGGGGGCCGCGGGGCGCGCAGGTGCGAGCGCGGGAGTCACCGGCGCGCCGGCTCCTTCGCCCCGCAGCCGCTTCCTGCCCCGCGCCTTCCGCGCTCCGGGACCCGAGCGAGTCACCCACCAGCTCCGCGCGCTGGGACCGTGGTCGCGCAAGGGAGAGGGCCGCCCGCGCGCCCCTTCCGCCTGACCCGGGCACCGCGTCTGCCCGGGAGCCTCCCGGGCGGTGGGACCGCCTCGGAGAGCCGCTGGTCCAGTACCCGAGAGAGGAGGATGCCCGTGGACGGCCGCCACCCGAGGTAATCGCTAGTGGATGTCGGGGACGGCCCCGGGCGGCTTGAGACGCGGACTCCGGAGTGGCATGCGCTACTCAGGATAAGTTTCAGGCGGCCAGTAAAGAAGGCGTCCTGGACCGACGTGCATTTTATTTAACCGGCCTTTCTTCCTCTATTTTAAATAAGTTGATTTAGGCAATAATAATAATAATAAAAGCCTCCTGGATGACTCTGGGTTTGCAAATATAATCTTCAAAGTTGTGCATGTTTAAGTTATTTGGCAATGCGTATTTATTAACCTATTTGCTCTTCCAGCTAGTCAGAAAATTGACATTTGAAATATTCTATAAGGCACATTACAAGTTCGTTCGCCGTTGCATTCGGTCATCCTGCTATTTATCAGCTTACTTAGCATCTGTCTTCCCGGAGTGCTACCAAAGCCAGTCCCTTGGCGACGGGTCTTGCATGTGACACTCTTGCCCTCTAGTGCCTCGGCAGCTTGGTAGCAGTTTGATGGCTAATATTAATAAGGTGTTATATAACACGACGGTGCTGGGCCAAGGCTGGTGCTGCTGCCACTTGTGAAGCCAAAAAGCCGGAGCTGATGGTAGCGGATTCTGATGTTTCAGATTATTTTCTGTCTATTAAAACTTTCTCAAGCGTTTTCAACACTTTGAACCTTAATTCCAGGTAAGTGTGTCTATTTATTTACACTCGGTACTAATAGTTCACTCATTAAATGCATGGCCTTTTAATAAGAGCTAACTTTGTTTTCAATGAAGGTTAATCAAACAGAATTTCAGGGTTGAACAAGTACCTAATTTTATTCTAGTGGAAGGAATAAAGCATTTTAGTTAAACTGTGAAACAAAGGAATATCTTAATCTGTAATAATTTTAAAGCTTGTCTTTAAAGTCTTGAGGAAATGAACCTTAAAGTTGTTTAAGATCTCCACTAACAACTTGTAATTATTTTGCAGTAGATTTTTTTAAACAAACCTCGGTTTGCCTTGATGGAATAGAATTTTCTAAGCAGCATCAAAGATTTAAACTGTATCTGTCTATAGAGTAATGCTCCTCAACAAATCTTTGTGTTTCATACAGCTTATTTTATCACTATTTAAGATTATATAATTAATAAAGTTAAAATGTAACTGGAAAGAAATAGTCAACCTAAGTATTAAATGCAGAAGCTTTAAATTAGAGGAAACAAGATGTATCTTCAATTTAATGTATCTACTTTTTATTGGCAAGAACCAAGTGCATTCTTTAAGGGATTTACCCAGATTATCTTCCAACTTCTTCTTCTAAAGTCTGGATACTATTTAAATTTCAAATTCATTTAAAGTTGAAGTTTTATCTATATTCTTGATAAACATATTGTGATATAGCAACATATGCAATCTGGAAATGTTTTGAGAAAAACACCCTTAAAGAATGTAATGTAAACAACTACATTCTTAGTAGTTTAAAATACAAGTTCATAAATATTGAAATACCTACAAAACCCATGTCAAGCCCACTCTTTCTTTGCTCTTAGACTGTATCATATTGCCAACTATTGAACAATGCTTTTCACAAGAGAGAGGAATGCTGTGGAGAAGAAACTCAAAAATCTGATATTTAGCTGAAGGGCAGTTTTTCCTTTTTCTTCCAGCATAGCTCATTGCAATATTGTTATTTGAGAAGGAAATTAAAAAAAAAAATTGAAAGATACTCTTTTAAAAAAATAGTACTGAATATATATCTAGAGGCTTGCTCTGACAGAAGGTTGTTTATATTTTTCCAACAATGCATTATCTATTGTTTCTGTGATATTTTTATTGTTTTTCTTTATGTTCTTGATGGTAAAAACAGAAGACTATTTCTTTGTGTAAGTAAATGTTGATTTTAAACTGGTCATATGAGTTAATTCTCTTGCTAGTCTTTAAAATGAAAGATTCTCAGATTGCTAAAATGTTTCGAATGAAAGAAACTTATTTTTTTTCTGGGGAGATTTGTCATAGTTTAGTTTGGTTGAGTTATAGTGTAGCTATAATAAAAAATCATTTTTTAATTAAAAATTTTCTTTTCATAAATTTTCTTGAGAAAAGTATTATTTCTGAATATAACAAATATTAGAGTAATTTTTAATGTAATTGAAATGTTTGTTGAAAAAAATAGAAGAATAACCAGCCCTTGAAGTCCTTTTTCTGGACCATATATTCTGTTGAAGAAGTTACCGTGAGCTGAAATCTAAATATTCAATGATGTACTTGTCATTTCAGAATTTAAAAACTATAAACAGATTACAAATTTCTCTTTCAAAGAGTCTTATTATATTACTTTCTTGAAACCTATTTGAGTCTCAGCTTTCTGGTTATTAAGGCCAGCTTTTCACTTAAATATGCATTTGTTGAGGTACAAAATATCTTCAAAGAAATCTATACTTAAGAATTTTGATGTGTATGTGCTTTAAAAACAAGGATATATAATTAAGGATAAAAACACTCTTCTCAAATAAATTAATGCCTTCAATTTGTAATTGCTTAACAGTATAGAAAAGAGGGGGAAGGGGTGGAAGTTTCCTATCCATGATGTGGCTATTAGAGATAAATATTCACACTGAAATGCACAAACTCTGAACACCTGTCTTGATTAAGGGATGCTGTCAGGCCATACAAAAGTAAAAGCCTGCATTATAATGTTAGCCTGAATAATGCTCAAAACTTTGTTTTATGATTAAAATTTTTTTTAGAATAGACAAAAAAATGGTTTTAGAGTTTACCTGTTTGTTTTTAATGAAAACTGCATCCTTAGGCTACTGAATATCATAATGAGAGATTTATCCCCTTCGTGTTAACTCTACCCATTTCATCAATTCCTTGTAAGTTATATAACCAGAAAAAAAGCAATCAAGCCCTAGTGCAATTAATACCTATAATAAATCATTTCATAAAACTCCTACAAATTATTGAGAGCACTAACTCTTAATACCTGTTGCCAAACCACAGTTTAAAAATCAAGTATTAAAGTCCAATCTTTAAGCATTTAAGCAGCTCAAAGATGGGTATTCATTTTATTTTTAATCTTTTTGTTTAACGACAATGTTTGAAAATAACATGAAATTAGATTTGGATTCTCCCCTGACAGCTCTGGGCCTCTGTTTCCCCACCTGTGAGAGGTGGATTTCACAGGTCCTCTCCTATAATGCAAATTTGCATAAGAAAACATTAAAATGAAATACAAAATGTAACTTGTTCATAAGTGTCGTTGCTTAGATGTTTAGTAGTTGAGATGTTAAGCTTTAAGACTCAGAGAATGGTTCTCTTGTACCAGGTGCTGTTCTAAGCATGCTAAATATTATTTTTTAGCTCTTCTAATCCTCACAAAGATTATTTGAGGTCAGGGCTATAATTATTCCCATTTCCCCAAATGAGAAAATTAAGGCATATTGAAGTGGTGTGCCTGAGTAAGATTCAAATCTTGGCAATTGGTAGAGCTGGGATTCAGCTTGGGTCTGGTTCCAGAATATGCCCTTAACTGCTGTATTACATCACCTCTCTGTAAGTTCTCAAATATTTGTGCTGGATGTGTCTCCAATAATGGAGGCAATCCGTGTACCATTTCCACTGTCTCAACCCCTACATATGAAATGATCATTCAATTAAGAAATATTTACTAAATACCTAAATTTTTGTGCCAGGCATAAAATAGTGCCCAGGACAATTAAATGTGGCACCTTCCTTAATGAAGTCTAGATTAGGTGATTTCTTTTCTCCAGCTCCTACCCCAATTGGATTGAGTGTCACTTGTTCTAAAAGGTGCCCAGGACAAAAGAAAATCTGACTTATTCCTTGATGCATCCATAGAAGACAGTAATGGAACGAGGACCTCACATTTCTTCAGGAGTCCCTCTTATTTTACTTGACTGCACCTGTCTATTGGTTTTCTTTCTTTCTTTTCTTTAATTATCATCCTTTTTTGAGGATTGGCTGCTTCTCCTTCTCTGGTTCAGGCAACCTGCCCTAAATCTTAACTGAAATCTTGTCTGTAACTTTATGTCTTGTGGTCAGACAATCAGTGAGAGATTAGGTTAACACAGTCTTGTTCCCAAGACTGATGAAGGACGATGATGACAAGAATTGGATTATAGCCTTAAAGCTGCATTGGCATCACTCATAATTTCCTGCTATTAAGCATACATAGATACATATGTAACAGCTCATTTTAAGAGATTGTAGGCAGGCATTTTCCCTCTTCAGTCATAGAAGAAGAAGCAGAAAATAGCAGTGGGATTGTTTTCTTCTCCTGCCTAGCTGGATGGCATAACACTTAAGCGAGGTGAACAAAACATATTCTTTCCTTCATAATTGCTAAATACAAAGAAGAAGAGAACATTGCAATAGAAAGTCATTTTCCATTTACTGTATCAAACAAAGCTAATGCCCCCAAGTGCAAATTTTCTTCCATCTATCTTAAAAATAAAATCCCATTTCTAGAGATAGAGTGTATTCTTAGTTGTACTCCATGCAGATCAGCTTGTTACTTGCATACCACTGTGGGCCTCAATTAACATGACATAATTTCACACATTCTTTCCCTAAGAAAAGCATGTTCTTTGTCAATTTTTATTACTGCTGAATTACTTTTAGCAAATTCTGTAATGTGCTTGATGCCTCCAAATATACTTTTCAACACTATAAAATAGAGTTAATTTTGAGAAGGAGGGATATTGTCAAGACCTTTTAAATAGCTTTCATTTATGTTAGAACCTGAAGTTCTTTAGTTATTAATACTCATTTTCCAGATGGCATTCTTTTTTCTCACATTTATTTTACTGCCAACTTCAATATGATTCTATTTCATTTAGAAACTGATTTTTACTTTGGGATGGTTGTGGGTGTTAGTGGAACAGAAAAGATGGGTTACATTGACAAGTGGGTTTTTCCTCCTTGCTGATTTTGGAATACTTTGTGAAATTTTTATTTATATAGATTTGGTTCTTTACTATATATGTGGGATGGTCTGTGATTCTGAAAGATAGTCCCTACCTCTACCTTTTGTTAATGGTAGATGATTAGATAATGCTAAATGTTCCGTTGGTGAAGTCTTCACACAAATAGAAGAAGTATTGCAAACCAACTTTAGCTATACCGAATTCTGAACATTTTCAGAATTGGAAAAACAGATACTTGAGCACCTAGTCCGTTGAATGGAAAGGAACATTCTGGGTGTGCCTGGTTTATGGCACTTGTCAAAGTGATCTCTGCCACTCTCTGTGTTGATTTTTTTTTCTTTTTTTTGCCTGGCAGGCACCAGGAATTGAACCTGGGTCTCTGGTATGGCAGGTGAGAACTCTGCCCACCCTCTGTGGCCCACCCTCTGTGTTGATTTTATCACCCTCTCTCTTTGAGGCCAGTGTGACAGATGGGGAGGTATCCTTTCGTGGAAGATGATTTGACTTAGTCTTCCCTCGTTTGTGACTGCAGCTGTTATTTGTAGAGAGGATCTTTATTCACTCATTCGTGTATTCAGTGTGCTGTTATTATTTTAAACATTGTGTTAAACATTAAACAGGACAGGTACTTACAGACACTTCCAGTCTATCAAGAGAGAAGCATTACCCAGAAAATTGCACAACTAATTAATTTTAACGGTGGAACATGCTACAAAGGTAAAGTAGGGTGTAATGTGAGAGTGTGTGAGAGGATCCCAGTAAGACTTTTATGAGGCAGGGATTCTGATGTTTTGAGCCAAGAGAGTGGGAGGCTGAAGCCATAAAGAAGTGAGGAGAACATTTCCAGACAAAGGGAGTATCATGTGAGAAGACCCTGAGGCAGAGAAGAATTGCATCCTTTGGGAAATTGAAAGGGGACCCATTTGCCTGGAACTTGTTGGGGAGTGGGTTCCCCTAAATCAGATCTAGAGATGAGTAGGGTCAGACCGTGCAGGGCCTCGTGGGGCATGGTAAAGAATTTGATTTTTAATCAGCAAGTGCCGTAGGTATGCACTGACAGGTTTTCTCACTGATGCTGCATCTGCTGCATCTGAAAGAGCCTTTGGGGTGAAACTCGTTGTTACAGTAGTTCAAGTGAGAGTGATGTTGCCTGGATAAAGAGAGAAATGCAATGGGTCAAGTGGGCTTTCAGAAATGGAAATAAGAGGACTTGGAGGTTTTTTTTTTTCAGAGAAGCAGTGGTCAGGGAGAAGGCGGTATCAAGGAGTCATAGACGGCTGTGGATAACCTAAAAGAGCAGATGATTTTAGGGGTACAATCATAAATTCAATTTTGAGCAGGTTAGATCTGCCTTTGATTCCAGTGGTGCTGGATGGTGTGGCTAGCATATAACCAGAAAGGGCTCAGTAAGTAGTATTTGTTGTTGTTTTATCAAGTTGATAGTTCAATTTGAAGTTCTATAGCTCAGAAGAAGGAGGTCTGAGTTACATATAAACATTTGGAATTTATTAGGGTGGAAATAGTAATGAAAGCTAAGGGAGTATAGAAGCTCATCTAGAGAAAGGGTGAGGGATGAAGAACCCCAAGGACTTGAGAGTTCTTATGCCCCCGACTCTGCCTCTTATTCCTTCTCAACCTCTTTCTTTGCCCTGAGACCCAGCTGTCTCTAAATTGCTGCCCACGCTTCCCATGACTCTCTTATGCTAGAATGCTTGTGGATGTTCCCTTACGAAACCTTAGTGCATTTTTATTCTCCATTTCCAGGATATTTCCCTCATGTCATGTCTTATTTAAATAATAGTATTAACAATAATTATAGGAAGTATTTATTATGTTCATTCTGTTGCCAGAAACTATTTTAAGATCTTTTTATGGTTTATATCATAATCCTTACTAAAACTCCTTAAAGTAAGGTACAGCTATTCCCATTTTAACATGAGGAAATTGCAGCATTTGAAGGTTTATAGCTGCCAGAATATCCATTTCCAACCATGTTTCCGGCATGGAAGTAACATGCTAGCCTCTCACGTGTCTGGAACGCGGGCTGCCAGCGTTCAAATTTCAGTTCAACCACTACTTGAGCAAGTTATTTAATCTCTTAAGGGCTCGAAACAGTGTGAGCACTTAGAAACTATTCATGAATGTTCCTGCAGGATGGCATTTTCTTCAATGTTACTTACAGAAAAGCCAGATAAAGTGGTGATGTTTATAAGCAGTCCAACCTGGCACCCTAACTGTGTCTAGTTGTTTATTCCAAAAAATGCTGCCCAAACGGTTTTTTGATTTTGTAAGTTCAATAACCAGTTTCATGGTCATCCGGCGTGTGCTTCATCACCTGGAGAACAGGTCGCAGAATTCGGCCACAGCCATCTCCTCCGGGTGGCTAATAAAGACACTTGTGGCCATGGGTCACTAAGAAACACCTTCCCAACCATGAAAAGGTCTGTAACATTCGATGTATTTTTGTGTGAGTACTTCAAGAACACAAACGTCACTCCACTGAAGTGTGGCCCATTTACCTTGTTAACCTTCACAAATGGTTTTATCCTGTTTCTTGTGTGAAGGATTAGTGGGTCTGACACAAGCCCAGTTCCCGTTGGAAATGTCAGTCTACCAAAGAAGAGAGACATTGAACAAATTATGTTGCAAATAACATTAGTGGGAGTTGTGGTAAGCGCTCCAGAGGAAAAGTACTTGGAATTAGAGCATGTCACTGAGGGCCTTGTCTAAAAGGGAGAGGAGTACAGTTGGTCAGGAAAGACTTTTCTAGGGACTGGGGTTCGTGTAAACTGTTGACACTTGCCTGTGACACGTCAGTTGCAAAGATTTGCCTCACGTTTTTGTATTTGTCTGCATCCAGCTACTTTGTAGGACACTGTGACTTTGCTATCTCACCAGGCATCATTTGGTCATTCCACCTTTCTGAACCTGAATTATTAGCTCTACTGCTCAAGCCAATTTCCACTCTAAGCTTCCATGTTTCTATTATAGGCACCTTTATTCTTCTAGTTCTTAAGCTTGCCCTCCCCCAACCATGATTTAACTGTAAGAATGTCCTTTTCTGCTTTCCTCCCACATGTCTCTTCGTCTCCACTTTGCCTGATAACCTCCGCAGTCCGGGCTCGCCACCTCCCACCTGGATACGGCAGCTGCCCCTTAGCTGGGACTGCCCTGCCTCCACCTACTTCTTTCCTCTGAGCAGTGTAGCACCTGAGCACTCTGTTCCTTCTACTCATATTTGCCCGTTCTGGATGTTACTGCTGCACTGGTCATCTGTAGACACTGTTTTTATTAGGTCTCTTTCCTGTTCAAGTCCATCCAATACCCTTCTGCTTCCCAGTCACTTACAAAGACATTCATCCATTTGGGCAGCACTCGTTCTGTCAAATGTTATTTCCTTTCTTGACCCATAGGACCCATTGCCCTGTAATTAGTTCCACTCTCAGGTAAACACATTGTCAGCATTTCCTTTCTTTAGTCGTGCGGGTCTTTTTCACTGACATGCTCTCCCCGTCCCCCCAGCGACATCCTGCCCATGATAGTGTCCCCCTCAAACACCACATCTCTTAGAAACCATCGCTGACTTCCCTAAACCTCATGGATCACTCTCTCTATATATTTTTATTCTGAAACCCTGTAATAGAAATAAATCACTGCTTATCGTATACTGTCACATAGAGCTGGCTGTTGTTTCACAAGTCTTACTTCCCCAGATTGAGTACATGCTTCTAGAGAAAAGAACTATTCCTAATACTGCTTCTCTGGTGCCCTCAGCAGCTGGTGAACCATTAAGCCCAAAACAGGCATTCAGTACATGCCTGATGACTAATCGCAGAGTGATTATTTGATAGATATTTTTGGTAGGTGGCTTTTCAGTCCCATGTTGAGATAGGTTGATTATATTTTTCTTAGTATTCAATTGAGCAGAGATATAAAATGCTGCCAAACATCTAGGTAATTATGGTTAGTAGTCATGTAAGACTGCATAAAAACCTAGGTTATGGTGTTAGAGTAAAGGAGAAATGCCATAGTAGCTTTAAGACAAATCATATCTTTTTTTTTTTTTTTTTTTGCCTGGGCAGGCACCAGGAATTGAACTCAGGTCTCCCACACAGCAGGTGAGAACTTTGCCTTCTGAGCCACCATGGCCTGCCTTCCATTTTTATTCAGTTAATTCAACAAATAGTCATTAAGGGCTTATTGTGTGGCTAGTGCTACAAGCACAATGATAGCCCAGAGAAGCATTATTTCTACCCTCTTGGAACTTCCAGTCAGAAAAGGGAGGCAGACTTTAAACAAATGCCTAGTTACAATTGCAGTAAGAACTATAAAGGAAATATGCTTTTTACAATAACTATGGGTGATTGCTGAATCTTACCAAATTTGTAAGCTGCCCAAATACAAGATAACAGAAATGGAATGGCTTTTTAAAAAAGGAATTTAATAAGTTACAAGTTTATAGTTCTAAGCCTGTAAAAATGTCCAAACTAAGGCATCCAAGAAAAGATACCTTCATTCAATGAAGGCCAATGGGTCTGGAACACCTCTGTAAGATGGGAAGTCATGTGTCTGACATCTAATGGTCCCTTGTTCCTGGGCTCTGTTGCCTTCAGCCTCTGTTCCTGTGGGGGCTTCTCACTTTGCTTCTCTGGGGCTGGCTTTCATCTCTTGACTTCCTTTGGCTCTCACCAGGTTCTGGCTTGCTTAACATCTTAAGGTGATGTTTGCTGGGCTCCAAGCATCTCCAAACATCTGTGTCACTGTTCTCCAAGTGTCAGCTTCTGTATCAGCTCTGCTCTGAAGTTTCTGTCAGCTCTGTAATTTCTGACTATCTTCAAAATGTTTACTCTTTTAAAGTTTTACAGTAAACTAATCCAGACCCACCCAGAATGGGTAGAGTCAGCCCTTCATGGAGATAATCTAAACAAAAATTGCTGCCCTACAATATTGAATTAGGATTAAAAGAAATGGCTCCCTCCACAAGAGTGAATCAGGATTAAAACATGGCTTTTCTGGGGTACATAATATTTTCAAACTGGCACATATCACCCTCTGCAGAAGACGTGGTTTTTCCATATTCAAGAATGCCTTAAACTATTTCATTAACATACAAATACATACAAAGTTAAAGCTAGTAGAAAATCTCATCAAAGTCAACTAACGGCATGATCTGTTCTAAGGCAAAAATGTCCCCTCTGGCTCTGGACCTGTGAAAATCAGAACAAGTAATCTGCCAGTACACAAAGGAGGGACAGCCATAGGATACATGTTCCCATTGCCATAGAAGGAGAAATCAAAAGGTAAACGGGGGTCACCTGACCCATACAATTCTGAAAACCTGCAGGGCAAACTCCATTAAATTTCAAAGTCTAAGAGTCATTTATCCTCAGGGTTTAGAAAGTGGCAGTCCCACCCTTTCCAAGGGCCTCCACAGCAGCCTTGCTCTCTCTCCAAATGTTGGAGTGAGTTGCAACATTGGGGTTCATTGGGGGAACCACCTTTTTCTCAGCTCCAACCTCTCCATACATCAGGGCAGCACCCGGGATCTCTGTCATTTCTGGGACCCAGGCTCAACCTCTCCAGAACAATGGGGTGACAGCGAGGCATCCCCCAATCCCTGGTTTATGTGCACCACCTGCTCTGAGGCCTGAGATGGCACAACTCTTCCTGAACAGTGATGCAGAAGGCCTGCTCTCTGCTTCCAGGACAAGCTCACCCTTTCCATGTGTATGGGTGGTTCTGCTCTCCTGGCTTAAGGTTTCCTGGTTCCAGACCTTAGCTTCCATGGCTCTGCATCTGAAGCTATTTTTCCTTCAGTTTGCCCCTTTTATGGCCCTTTTAGTCCGAACTGGCAGTGGTTCCATTTATATAGATCCCACAGCACTCTTGTTGGTTTTCTATGCCATATGCTGGGTTCATACCCATCAGACAATAGGATATTCCACATATTTTTTCTGGATAGCTTAATCTCCAATCCTGGCTTTTTCTGAAATGGCTGACTGCTCCCATGTTTGCTTAAATCCTCACCTGGGGCCCTATTTACTGGGGTCACACTTTTCTGGAAGCCCAGAGTTTTCCAGACCATCAATTTCTGTTTTCTTTGCACCGAAGTACTCAGTTCTCAACATATTTCTCTTTCCTCTTGCATTTTACTATAAACTGCAAGGAGCAGCCAGACTGCATTTTCCACATTTAGCATGAAAATTTCTTCTACTAAATATCCAAGTTCATTACTCTCAAATTCTGCCTTCCATCCACAAAGAATGCCTTCCTTCCAGTTAGTCATTTCTGTCTAAAGCTTTATCGGAGATATCTTTAGAGTCCATATTTCTACAGACAGTCTCTTCAAAACATTCTAGGCATTTCCTGTTAAACTCCTCACAATTTTCCCAGAATTCTTATTCATTTAAAAAGCTATTCCTTATTCATTTCTCTTATTCATTTAAAAGCTGTCCCAACATGTTTGGTATTTGCAAACCACAGCAGCACCCCGCTCCTGGTACCAAAATGTGTATTAGTTTGCAAGCTGCCAGAATGTAATATACCAGATATGGAATGGTTTTTAAAAAGAGAATTTAATAAGTTACAATGTTACAGTTCTAAGCCTATGAAAATGTTCAAACTGAGGCTTCCAGGGAAAGATGCCTGTTCTAGTTTGCTAGTGGCCAGAATGCAATATATCAGAAACAGAATGGCTTTTAAAAGGGGGGAGTTTGTTAAGTTGCAAGTTTTGTGTTCTAAGGCCATGAAAATGTCCCAATTAAAGCAAGTCTATAAAACGTCCAAATTAAGGTACCAAGAGGTTACTCAAGAAAGGCCAATGAAGTTCAGGGTTTTTCTCTCAGCTGGAGAGGCACATAGCAAACATGGGGACATCTGCTAGCTTTCTCTCCAGGCTTCTTGTGTCATGGCACTCCCCAAGGGGGTGTTTCCTTCTTTATCTCCAAAGGTCTTTGGCTGTGTGGGCTCTTGTGGTTCTCATTACTCTCTTACAGCTCTGTCCAAAACGCTTCCTCTTTTAAAGGATTCCAGTGAACTAATCACGATCCACCTGGAATGGGTGGAGTCACATCTCCATCTAACCAAAACATTCCAACCTATATTATTAAATAGAGATGAAAAAGAAACAGTTGCTCCCACAAGATTGGATCAAAATTAAAACATGGCTTTTCTAAGGTATGTAATCCTTTCAAACCACCACAATACCTTAATTCAAGAAAGGCTAATGCATCTAGAACACCTCTGTCAGCTAGGAAGGCACATTGGTCCCTTGTCCTGGGCTCCATTGCTTTCAGTCTGTGCTCCTGTGGGGCTTCCTCACTTTACTTCTCCAGGGCTGGCTTTCATCTCTTGGCTTCCCTTGGCTTTCTGCGGGTTCTGGCTTGCTTAACATCTCATGGCGAAGTCTGTTGGGCTCCAGGCATCTTTAAATATCTGAGTCTCTGTTCAAGTGTCAACATCTGTGTCAGCTCTGCTCTCTCTTTGTCCTGGCTCTGTCATTTCTGATTCTCTCCAAAGTGTTTCCTCTTTTAAAGGATTCCAGTAAACTAATCAAGACCAACCTGAAATGGGTGGAGTCATATCTTCATCTAATCAAAGGTCACACCCTCAATTTGGCAAGACACATCCCCATGGAGATAATCCAATCAATGTTTCCAGCCCAGAGTCTTGAGTCAGGATTAAAAGAGGTGGCTGCTACCACAAGATTGGATTAGGATTGAACCACGGCTTTCCTGAGGTACATAATAGAGTTAAAGTGGCACAGAAAGCTTACTGGGGGAATTTTGTGGAGGAGCTTAATTTTCACATCACCTGCTATCCTATTGATGACCACTCAGTGAAAGGGCTCAAGACAAGACTCTATCTTTGTCTGCTGCCATAAAATCATCCCCTACAGAAAAGGAGTGATGCAATAGTTTGGTTCATCCTGAGGTCTTCAGAGCTGCCAGAGACAGAGCAAACAAAATGTAGTTGTTGCTGGACCAGGTCATGAGAGGAACAGGAAGTTCTGAGAGTCCACATCAGAGTATAAAGCTGGCCATGGGAGAGTGGTAAGTGTAGTAAAAAGAAAGGTTTTTAGAAAAGTTCACTCCTGGAAGAATCTCAATATATGTATTTAAATGTTTTAACCAAATCCTGCCTCAGGGATATGCAGGATTGGAATTGGAATTGCCTTTGACTTCCGAAGGAAGCTTAAAGAGTTTAATGGAAAAGAAAATGTGTTTCAGTGTTTTTATACCTGCTAACAGAGAAAGTGACTTGTGGTAGCTTCCTGATGTCTGTCCTAAACAGTGAGAGTAAATACTCCTCACTACTCTGCCTTATCACAGATCAGAATCATGTGAGTTACATGCCTTTCATGTTTGACATTAGAAGCAAACTGTGAAATGCTGCTGTTGGAAGTACAAAATGTGGCACTAGATTTTATATCTAGTCAATAAACACCTCACAGCCAAAGTTGAAACATAGACATATAAAGATGTGATATTTTTTTGTCCTACATTTATGTTCCAGAATACTGTATTTTATTTACACAGTGTTAATAGTGCAATTATATTTGCCATCAAAATAAAATAACTAATTACAGTGAAAATTCAGTTGTCCAGGTAATTTTCATTTGCCTAAGTTACGCGGGGCTTTATAAACCTAAGCCTATGATAGAACGTTTAAAGGAAGAGAATATTATCATTTACATTCGATTTACTTTGGAGGATGTCAGATCACTTGAGGGCATTTTACCTAGCAGAGGGGTGGACAGAAGAGGCATACCAAGTTCATTTCATCGTTCTTTGCAGTGTCCCTCAAACTTGTTCCCTCCCCACATTCTCCTTGACCTATAATCATTAATGCTTTGGGGTTTGATTGTGAGAAATAGGTCTCACAGCTTGCTGCACTCGGCTCTCTAACTCTGCTCTATTATCCCCTCCACCTTATTGATTCATCTTCTGGAGCATTCATAAAAATGCAGTGGCTCCCTACTGGCTTTCCCAATCATGAACTTGTGTGCTTGGCTCCCAAATCTCTCCATAATCTGGGTCCCATCAGTACTTCGTCAAACTTATTTTTAAAATACACCTCACTCTTTCACTCTCCCATTCACCAGAGTGTCCCTGCCCAAAATTGTGCTCACTTCTGCCACTATTAAGTTCCCTTTTCAAATTACCCTTGCCTTTCAAGGCTCTGCCCAAATTCTACCTGCCTTCATAAACTCACACTGATTCTTCCACTCACCGTGGTCTCTTCCTTCTCACATCCTGTTAACGGTCATTTGTCTCTATTCAATGGCCCACACATGATTGTTCATCTTTCTGGTCACTCACTAATGCTTTATAGTTTAGAAATTTTTAAAGAAATTTACTGTGCTGTACATTTATAATTAAGGTAGAAGATTAGCTACCCTGTATTATTAGAGTAAGTGATGTAGATAACCTAAATATTTGACTGAATAAACAGCAATATGTTATTTACAAGATAACCAGCATATTTATCCAGTAAATATCCTACAGTTATTTTCCAGAATATTCTATTACAGTCATAAACATAAACATGCATTATTCAAAATATTATTCACTGCTGTTTTCATAGGTGAATATCATAGAATTTTAGAGAATGTTCTTGGTGATCATTTAGTCTAACCTCATCATTTTACTTGAAGGGCAGTGGAGCTAAAATGACACAATTAATAAGTAGCAGAGGTGATCTTTAGGTAAACACATCAAATATGATGTTTCTCACCAGTGCTTGTTTTCTTTCCAGCTAACTTTTCACCTGTTTTATGAACAGGTAGAAGAATTTGTCTTAATTTTTGTTTTTCTAACATTCCATGACACTTTGAACGTGCTAGGATCATGACACTCCAATAAATTTCTGCTCTAAGAAGTACCCATGTTTCTTACTATAAAGTTGCCTAAATTTTTCAAAGGTTACTAAGACTTGAAAGGTATTGAAAGCAGAGCATAAAAAGGTATTTTATGACATCTCATTTGTTTCCATTATGCTTTTTAAAGACATTCATAGAGTACTTTTTTCATATAATTACTAAGCTCTTTCTGAAAGGGCAGAAACCAAATGGTGCAGATCATGAATCAATGGGTAAATATGTTCCTCCCCAGAAGTACAGGATGTCTCATGGTCTGACACCAGAATTTGCTGCACCTCAGGAAGTGTTTCACTACTCACATTCATTTCACCACAAGACTGTCCTAATTTTTTTTAAAACCTAGCTGTGTAGATAATACAGTTTTAAAATGATCACTTGGGTTAGGAGACCTTATGTGCATTTCAAAAGGATTATTTTAATGAAAGCACTACCATAGGTTTGTTTCTCCATACTGAATTTGAAATGTAAATAGAATGACAAAATTCCTTGCATCAACAGCATTTCAGAAAAAAGGAATGGTGTTTTAAGTGAGGCATTTATTGAAATGTATAAAACTTTTATGAACTTTCAGTATATGCCATTAAGCAAAAATAGCTTGGCTATGCATAATATGATGCCTAACTAGATAATAGGAAATGATGGTATATGGCTTAAGTGATATCTCTGTGTTATTAGGTCTATATTATCTACAGAGTTTGATGCTAAGTTCAGTGAATGAAACGAAATTCCTTGCTTGCCCCTAGTCTTTTCTGGGTAGGGGGATGGAAACCCTCTGTTCAATGGAGCCCTTTTCCTCATTCTATCCCACCTATACAGATCTTGGAGAAGGAAATGGAGGTTTTCTTTCTTATAACACAACAGTTCATCTGCCTAATAGAATACAACTTAACAGGATAAAGACTTGTTCAGTTTGATGTTGCTGATTGACTGTTTTATAATTGTATTCTATTTTACAGATCATATTTTCTATGAGTCCCAATCAAGTGATACGAATGTGCTGCAATGGTGACATAAATTGTTGTCTGAGACGAGACTGAGAAAGTAGCTGAAACACCATCTTTTCTTTTTCTTTTTCTTTTTTTTTTTTTATGGTGCTTCTATTGGGAACAGCCCTAGGCCGGTATATACAACATGAGTTTTATCATGAAGCTTCACAGACACTTTCAAAGGACAGTTCTTCTACTTGCCACTTTTTGCATGGTGAGCATTATTATTTCTGCTTACTACTTGTATAGTGGCTACAAACAGGAAAATGAACTCTCAGAAATATCTTCAGAAGTGGACTGTGGGGACTTCCAGTACCTACCGTACAGGCTAATGGAAGTGAAGACCACAAAGCCTTTTGATGCCTCAAAGACTGACCCCATAGTTCTGGTGTTTGTGGAGAGCCAGTACTCATCTCTCGGTCAAGATATCATTATGATTTTGGAATCAAGTAGATTCCAGTATCACATTGAAATTGCTGCTGGAAAGGGGGATCTCCCAGCACTTATTGACAAAACTAAAGGCAAATATATTCTCATTATTTATGAGAATATATTCAAATATGTAAATATGGACTCTTGGAATCGAAGCCTTTTAGATAAATACTGTGTAGAATATGGTGTGGGTGTCATTGGATTCCACAAAACCAGTGAGAAGAACCTACAGAGCTTTCAGTTAAGAGGTTTCCCTTTTTCTGTATATGGAAACCTTGCAGTGAAAGATTGTTGTATTAATCCTCATTCTCCTTTACTTCATTTGACCAAATCTTCAAAGCTTGAAAAAGGTCCTTTACCTGGAAGTGATTGGACAGTTTTTCAGATTAACCACTCAGCCTACCAACCAGTAATATTTGCCAAAGTAAAGAACCCAGAAAATCCTTCTCCTCCTTTTGCTAAAGGTGCTTTTTATGCCACTATTATACATGACCTGGGGCTTCATGATGGAATTCAAAGAGTTCTTTTTGGCAACAACTTGAACTTTTGGTTGCACAAGCTCATCTTCATAGATGCTGTCTCATTCTTATCAGGAAAGAGGCTCACGTTGTCCTTGGACAGGTACATTCTAGTGGACATTGATGATATCTTTGTGGGAAAGGAGGGAACAAGAATGAACACTGCTGATGTTAAGGTAAGTCTCTCTTATCTCAAATTTTCAAAGTTTAGTTCACCTCTCATTAAAGTTATCAACCATTCGGGATTGTTTGGGACTAAGAGGTTTGGGTTTCCTGGGACGTGGGACTTTCATAGCTAAAACCATGAGAGTCTCAGACTAACTGGGATGGGTTGGTTACTCTGTCTCTCAGCCCTAGATCACTTCTCTCTGAATCAAGAAAAATTAAGATGGTGCTGAAGGATTGAGTGTGGCATGTTCCTAAAATGGCTTGTTTTGTTTTTCTGTAACTATAATGTAGGAACCATTTTTTTTTTAATTAAGTCCTAGAAATGACCTACCTTAGAAAACAATATTGATCTAAGACCTTAGTCTATTGAAATATGAAATCAAAGTGAATATGTTTAAGTCAAATATGTAACTCGATTTTTCATATCATATGTTTTAGAATTTTGAAAATTAGCATTACTAAATGCTAATGGAGAGCTCAGGCTACACAAGCTCATAGTCACATGGAAACTTAGACATTTAAATGAACTTTCAGATATCATCGAACAGTTTTCTGTTATATAAATGAAAACCTCACTGTGTTTCAATTGCATAAAATTCTTTAATGTGTAAAAACTGCTGCCCTCCAAAAGAAACAGTTATTTGAACATAGTTGGTTACTACTGTGAATGGATTGTGTTATATAAACAACTTTTTTGTTATTAATGAAATTTAAAATGAAAATGATTGACTTTTATCTTAGTTTCCCATTCAAAATGCCATAGGATTCTATGTCTATTATAGTATGTGTTGTTTTCTCATGAAAGTAAAAGATGAGACTTTTGCATGTACTTTTTATTCTATACAACTTTGAATTTTTGGTTGAATATCTAGACTAAATTAGATGTCAAAGAAATTCATCTTAAAAACTGCATTCTTTGCATCTGGCAAAGAATAGTGATGTTATCAAACTAGCTAAACAAGTTAAGAATACCACAAGGACCTTTATAACAGAATGTGAAGGCTAAAGAAAAAAAATCGTCTGTACTCTTGGAAATATTTTAATCTCCAACTTTCAACTCAATCGAAATTAATTAATAGAGAAGTTTGTTTCATTAAATCTTCTGAAATTTACTTTTGAAAATGTAACTAAATTAAAACAAAGCTGGTAGTTTAAACATTTATATAAATCATGCATAATTTTTTTTCAGTTTTTCCATTTCAAAATATTATGCTAAAAATACTTCTAAGATATATATATATATATATATATATATATATATATACTTCTGATGTAGAATTCTTTAAAACTGCCCCCAAAATATGCTATGCCATTTTAAAATGTGCCAGATGCATTTCTGAGTTTTTATGCAAGCCCTACTTTGTCCCCTAATACTGTACAAAACACAAAGGGCCTTTTGTGCTCTCGAGGGTAAGCAATTTCTTTTTAGGAGTATGAAAAATTAAAGGCCTACTGAAAACATTAAAAAAGAATTTAGCATGTATAAAATTCTTTATGAATTTCTCATATTTGGAGATGGAAATATATTTTCTAAACTACCTAAAGGCTTAAAAGGGGTGTTTTGGATTATTTGGTTTTTTTTAACTGTTTCTAAATTGCATCTGTGATTGTTTCACAAAAACACTAATTCACTTCAGTCTTGAGCTTGTAAACATATTCATTCATTCGTTTTGTAACTAGTTATTAAGTGTGTGCTACATGTGAAGCACTTTTAGGGGTAAGTAGATAGAGACATAAAGTGTGGTGCCATCCCTTTAGGAAAGGAGGACGGACAAGTCTACAGTCATAGAAACCCAGAAAGCACATAATTGAAGACTGTGCTGAGCATCTATCTGTTTAGCATTTGCTGTGGCCATGTTACATGCCAGGCACAAAAGTAAACACTAGGGATACAAACATAAGTACAGCTCAGCAACCCTCTTAATGCATTTACTGTCTTGTTAGGGAGATAAATAGGTAGATAGCTTGCAACTTGGTAAATATGATAATAAACGTGCCTACATGGTTTTATGTAAGTAATGCTATGGGAAACACTATCATCTGTGCTGTGTACCAGAAACTATTAAGTACGTAGGATGGATTTTGAAGGAAGACGAGTAATGAAGATTTGGGAGGCTGTAGATGTGATTCAGACAAGAGAAGGCAATTTCTTGAAACTAGAAAATGTAGTAAAAATGGAGAAGGAAAGAACAACTTAAGAACTGTTTAGGGGGTAAATTTGAAGAACTTAGTAATTGGATGAATGGAGATGAAGAATATAATCAAAGATGATGTTAAGATTTTTAGTGTAGGTGAATAGTTAATGATGATACCAACAACAAAGAGAGCGGAAAGAAAAGGATCATACTGAAGGTCAAAGAGGTCGTGATAAAAACTTCAGTTTTATTGAGGAGCATATGGGACATATAAATATAGATGTTTAACAGTAATCATTTCACAGAAGTCTAGATAGGAAATATGGTTTTCAGAGTTATCATCCTATACGAAATTGAGGAGAGATTGAAGGTTGGTGAAACCAACCAGGGAAAGGATTTATTGAGTGATAAGAAAAGGTGATTAAGTATAGACTCTTAGGAAAATCATCTTTTAAAAAACAAGTAGAGTTCCCATATGATCCCCCTACTATTAGCACCTTTACTAGTGTGGCACATTTGTTACAATTGATGTGAAAGCATTGTTATAATTGAATTATTAACTATAGTCCATAATTTACATTAGGATATGGGAACTCTATTTTATGCATGATTTTCTGTAAATCTATAACTTCTCTAATTAAAAAATATGCAACTGAAAAACAAGTAGAGGGAGGTGATCCAATGAATGAGAGAACAGTCAGAGAACCAAGAAGCCTTGATACTGTAGAAGTCTTGGGAGTGAAGTGCTTCAGGGAGGACACAATCAGAGGATCCACCCAGGCAAGGACTCTCAAGTCCTGTTTCCGAAAAGATACTGGTCTTAAGTGACAACAGCAAAGGAGTGATAGAGGCAGAAGAGTAGTTGTAGTGAGTACAGAAGTGCACTAGTTAAGACTGGAGAAAGAGAATGTGGAGTCTTCAGTGGAGAAATGTTGATACGAAGGAGAGAACCTAGATTAGATAGTAGCTGGAGGGTGGGCTGGCATTATGGAGACTGAGGGCACTTGGTGCTAAAACTGAGAGTCCCTGGCAATCCAGGTAGATGGGTCACCCTAACTCGGGTAAGAAAGGATCTTCTTCCTAGGAAGAAAGATCAGAGAGCATGAGGTCTAAGAAAAGGTCATGGATTTTGTGATTAATAATGCAAAATTAATAGACATTTTAATCATTTTTAAATATTTGTCACCATTTATGAACGAATGTTTGATTTTCCCTATTTGAAGCTTTAGGAAAATTGAAAAGAATGAGAAAATGAAAGTTTACATAAAATGCTCCTTGCAAGATTACAAGTTCAGAACATAATACATAAACTTTAACTACTGTACTAATCACTGTGCAAGTGTTATTTTTTCCCTGCATAGAACAGAAATGTGTTTCCTTATTTAAAATGGAGAATTAGAATCAGCAATGCAACATCAGCTTTTACCTAGTTGTCAGATGGTATATCGGTTTGTTAAGCTGCTGGCACACAAGGTGCCAGAAATGGAATGGTTTATAAAAAGGGAAATTAATAGTTACAACTTTCTAGTTCGAAGGCCATGAAAATGTCCAGATTAAGGCACCAACAAGAGGTTACCTTCACTCAAGAAAGGCAAGTGCCATCTGGAACACCTCTATCAGCTGGGAAGTCACGTGGCTGACATCTGCTGGTCCTTGTACCTGGTTCTATTGCTTCCAGCTTCTGATACCAGTGGTTTCCTCTCTAAGCATCTGTGGGCCTTTACTTAGCTCCTCTGTGACACAACTCTGGGTTCTGCTTGCTTAGCATCTTCTGGAAAGGTACAGTGACTTTTGCCGGATCCTGCCCATGTCTAGACATCTGCTCCCTCTATCAACACTCCAGGCATCCCCAAATATCCACGTCTATCAGCTCTGAAGCAGCTGTTCTCCTAGTGTCTATATCTGAAGTTTCTTCAAAGTGTTTCCCCTTTTAAAGGACTCCAGTAAACCAACCAAGACCCACCCTTGAATGGGTGGAGTCACATCTCCATCTACCAAAAGGACAGTCAGGCAAGCCACATGTCCACGAAGATAATCTGAGCAAAATGGTTTCCACCCTACAGTATTGAATCAGGGTTA
Organism: Myrmecophaga tridactyla; assembly: GCA_004026745.1. NCBI lineage: Eukaryota > Metazoa > Chordata > Mammalia > Pilosa > Myrmecophagidae > Myrmecophaga > Myrmecophaga tridactyla. The sequence continues at coordinate 64,481 of PVIY010005759.1, forward strand.
AAGGACATGGCTCTTCTGGGGTACACACTTTCAAACCAGCACAGATAGTATGAGAACATTTTAAAGAGCCTCAAAGTTACAAAAGAAACTGTGACGTGGCACAGAATGTGTGACTCTTCAGGAAGAATAAAGAGAAAACAAATCCTGAGATATTGCCCACATTAGGCTAGAAATTTACAAGTCATAGCCAAAGAAGAAAATCACTTAGATAATTAAAAGTCTTCCAAAAAAGGCAGGTCTTTAATTTTTCATGTTAATTTAATTTCATTAAATTCTGATTTTAATTTCAATTAAAGTCAGAAAAAAAAAAGGTGTGTGTGTGTGTGTGTTTTATTGGACAATATGGTCAAGACTTGTCCCAAATTCACCATGGACTAATTTTGTGATGTTAAAAAATTCAAGTTCTTTATGATCTTCCTGAGAAGAAAGCTGACAGAAAGGGTTTGGGGAGATGGAAAGTGGTTATAAATATGTGTCTCTACCATTCAAATATTTTAAAATTTTATATGAAAGCACAGCATGACTCAATGAACATTAAAAATCCAAATTCTATTTTAGAAGCATTAATTCATTCTTTGTATCTTTAGACTTTAGACTATTTCATATAACATTTTTCACCCTTAAGACAGTAGGGAAGTTGAGTGGGGAGGAGATTCTAATAAAGGCAGACTTTTAGAGTTTTACTGAATTCTCTGCAGTTGAAAACTCTCAATAAATTGAAGAGCTGTACAGCACATTGTCCCTCCTTTTCTACTATTTCCTTACATTTCAATATTCCTTAATTTTTAAAGTGGCCTTATAATAGAAGTTCTTGAATATTTAATACAATGTCACGAGTTTTCCTTTCTAACTGAAAATGCCAGAATGCCTAGGGAAAAAAAGCACTGCAAATTGAGGTAAGGAGACTTAGCGCTCTAAAAAATAGGTGGCATCAGGCTTATTTGGAAGACAAACTTGGTTGACCTCTCAGTCTCATTTGGGACCAACCCTGGGAGACTGTAATTGCAGTGTAAAGGTGAGCTGTCTGCTGCACGGCGTCCCTTCTCATGCTAAGACAAAGCCAGAGGCTTCATAAAGTCTTTAAAGGAAAATTTAATATACCATATGTTTGGGAAAAATTGAATAAAAGATAGCAGCAATCATGGGCCACCATGGCTCAACAGGCAGAGTTCTTGCCTGCCATACTAGAGACCCGGGTTCGTTTTCCAGCGCCTGCCTATGCAAAAAAAAAAAAAAAAAATAGCAGCAATCAATTATTTTCCCCTAAGTAAAGAAGGAAGGGAAACAAAAATTTCTCCAGATCAGTCACTATTTACAGTTATCTAAATGGGCTGTGAAGGCCCATACATTGCCTTAAACCCATATTTCTGTAATACCATTTCATTATTTCTGATTTTTGCTGACAACTATTTTAATTGCATTGTACTCTGGAAGCATATCTGTTTGATACCATTACTTTAAATTTGCTAGAATCACTTTATTACTGAATACAATATTTCTTTTACGCTGACAAGAAGGTATGCCTTTTATAACCTTGTTTATTGCATTATTCAAATTTTTGTGTTCTTACCAGTGTTTTTTTGGGGAGAGTGGTGGTAGGGGAGGATGTACTGCTTAATATTACCAGATATTACCAAAAAAGATGAGTGGTGGATTATATGTGGTCCTATCAGTTATTGCCCTTTTTTTTTTTAGTTATTGCCTTTTTTAAAAGCTATGTTACTAAGTGTATATATGTTTTGAATTATATTTTAATTTAGTGTTTTATCTTTCTATTAACGTTGGTAATGTTTTCTGCCTTAAAGTTTATTTTGCCCAATACTAATGTAGCTACAGTAGCATTGTTTTAGTTACTATTTGGATTATACCTTTCTCCATATTATATATTTTCAATCTTTCTGTGCCCTGCATTATAAATTAGTTTTGAAAATAGCTTCTTGGAAATTTTGCTTCTTATCTACTATGTCAATGTTTATCTTTTAGTTGTCTATACTTCATTCCCTGTATAGCTGGTATAATACTGCTGCTTTAAGCTCCATTTTCTTTGGCCAAGAACCTTCTGAGACAAGCAGGAAGCAGCTGCTACTACCTTAGAAGGGTGATAATACAATATGTTGTAGTCAATAAGAGTCAGCTCCATCAAATATCTGGATAAACTGTTTTGTTCAACATCAGTCTCTCCAGCTTTCGATGCATGCCTTAAGCAGCGTAGTGGTGAGGGTCAAGCCCACTCAAACTTTAGTTCTTTCATAATTTTATTTCCATTTCTCAGATTTGTCTGATTGTTTGTGGTGTAAATGAAGTTTTCAATGTTTGTATTTTTGCATTTGCTGTTCTATCTGCCTGAAATGTTCTGACCAATATTGCTACAAGGCTCTCTTCCTCACTTCCCTTGGATCTTACTCAGATGTTACCTTCTCAGAGAAGTCTTCTTTGACCATTCTCTTTAACATTGCAACACCTGACTCTCCCCTTCTTGTCATACTTCTTTTTGTCCTTAGCATTGGTGATTGTCAGTGTGTGCTGGGACTGGCTGTCACAGGCTCACCACCTCTACTGTGCATATCTTTTCCTAGTTTCATTTTCAGTGACATTGTCAGTGGCTTGAAATTGGGTATGATGGGAATGTGTACATCATGGAAATGGCAAATGCTACAAATAAGGGATTTTTTTTTTTTGCCAGAGTGCCAAAGCTAAACATTTAACATTACACTACCACACATATTATATACTTTAGTTATTTATTTTGTTTTATGACTTTAGCTGCTAAAATGTAAGTTCCACGAAGGAGGATTTTTTGTCTGTTTGTACACTGAAATATCCCCAGCATATAGAAGTTTACCTGGCTCAGAATATATTTTTTGAATGAAAGAATTTCATTCTTTCTGATGTATATCCTTTAGAAGTTCCTGTATTGGAAGTTTAGTTATTGTAAACACTCTTGGTGTTTATGGAGTGTAAATGTCTTTATTTACACTTACCCTTGAAGATAGTGTTAATGTATATCAATTCTGATTTGACAGTTCCCTCATGCATGGCCATTGCTGCTTACCCTAGGGTGACTAGAGCCCCCCAAAAGTCTTTTGAACTGTTGGTAGCAGAATCTGTCAGAATTCCACTGGTCCCTAATTATCTTAATTGTCAAAATCTAGACAATTTGGGACTGTTCTAACAAACTTATATGAAACATATACCCTCCCCCTTTCAAATGATCACAATGTATGGGAAAATAAATCTTTTTCAATATTATCATCACACTGAAATCGCCATAGTATGCTAGCCCTGACCGAAACAGTTATATTAAGGAAATAATTTTCAGAAAATTGTTTAAGGCAATAATTTAACATGGGGAAATCAGAAAATAATTTAGTAAAGGGAAAAATTATTTCATATCCATAATCTACTTTACAGTTAACACATCTCACTAAATGCTGTGACTCCATGAGATGGAAAGTATCTGTATTACGATTAAGGAGTCGTCTGCTATGATATTTGTAATGATATTCTAAAAGAATGAGTTGCAAAGCATTTAAAGAAGGCAAAATGCTGTTACTAAATACCACATGGAAGTATAAATAGAATATTCTGTGACCACTTTTTTTTACAGTCTGATGCCCCGAATCCCACCCAAGCCTGACAGAGAGTAAGGCTCTCATAGGTGTCACCAAAGCTCGACCCGGCAACAATAGCGTCCAAGTCCTGGGAAGGTCAGAATAAAGATTTAGGTTACAGGGATACTCAATTCAGCTCTGAAAAGTATTAACATCCACTTTGTCAAAGCGCTGTGATATGGATTACAAGACCTACACTGATGAATAACTTTAAACGCCTTGTTTTGATAAAGGAAGTGAAACAAAGGAGAACATTTTACTATGTACCAGATATTGGAGTATGTCCTGTTCTTAGCTAAGTGAGTTTACTCAAGTCTACAAAATAAATCAAAATATAAAAGGATATTGTTTTGTGCTGATGGTTTATACTGTTAGACCCGTAAAGGTTTAATCATGTTATCATGATATTTTTATGGGTGTTTAACTACTTCTGTTTGAGTTTCCTAGCTGCTGGAATGCAATATACTAGAAACTGAATGACTTTTAAAAAGGGGAATTTAATAAGTTGCTAGTTTAAAGTTCTAAAGCCGAGAAAACGTCCCAATTAAAACAAGTCTATAGAAATGTCCAATCTTAGGCATCCATGGAAAGATACCTTGGTTCAAGAAGACTGAAGTTCATGGCTTCCTGTTTCATGAAGCTTCCTGGGAGGCATTTTCCTTCTTCATCTCCAGAGGTCGCTGGCTGGTGGATTCTGCTTCTTGTGGCTGTCATTCTGCCTCTGCTCTCTCTGAATCTCTCTCATTCTCCAAAATGTTTCCTCTTTTATAGGACTCCAGAAACTAATGAAGACCCACCCAAATGGGTGGAGACATGTCGTCACCTAATCCAGCTTAACAACCACTCTTGAGTGGGTTACATCTCCCGGGAGATGATCTAATTACAGATTCAAACATACAGTACTGAATAGGGATAACAAATGGCTTTATGAAATGGGATTTTGATTAAAGCATGGCTTTTCTAGGGTACATACATCCTTTCAAACCAGCACAAGTTCCAAAATAGGTCATGTTTATTGAGTACAGATACTGTTTTAAGTATTTTTTGTTCATTGTCATTTAATTCTCACAAAAACTTTGTAACACAATTATCCTAAGTTACTTCACTTTATATGAAGAGACTTAAGTTCACAGACTAGTATTTACTTCCTAAGATCTTAACCAGTAAGTGGCAGTCCCAGCAGATGAAGCATGGTTCTACCTGACTCTAAAATCTGGTTTTTCTATGTCACATTGCTAACACTATGCTATGGTATCTATAGCAAATATTTCCTACCAAATTCTACCGTAGAGGAAATTATATCTGAGATAGTCCCCATTATATTTTGAGGGGTCATGTATAAACCCATTTATCTTTGATTTATTCATAATTTTATAATAAATATTAATATCAAACACCTCTTGGAATGTCTCTTGGAATCACGTAACAATAGTGATTTGGGCAAGGTAAATTTTACTTTAGGAATTAAGTTAACAAGTCAGCTTCCTAGACACTAATGTCTTCCTCCAGCCACTATGTCTGGAATTCTGGCAAGTATTTACAGTCTTTTTGATGTTTTACAGTGCTTTAAATAGATATCCTAATAATGTTTTTCTAAAACACACAACCAAAAAAGAAAAAGTCAGTGACATTCTGATATAATGTCTTTTGGTCTCTGGGGATCATGAATTAATGGCTAAAGAACTTTTCAATTCTTAACTTTTTAGGCTACTATGCCTAATGAAACTGTAGACCAAGATATGAAATAGATCTTAAAATCATAATGTCGATATAAACTAAATTATAATATCTACTTAACGTATTTTATGGACTGTTTATAGTCCTGTGGACCAAGAAATGCAATCAACTTTTTTTTATTAAATTTCTAGGTGGAATAAAAAATAAAAAATTATTAAAACTTATTCATATAATATGCGTTGGAATTTTACCTGACAGTTTTAGGTACTTTCTCACTTTTGTATTAAATAATTATAATGATTATATATCATTTTAATAGTTAGTTACTTACAATAATTACCAAAATAGCTATGTATGCATTTTATATTGCTGCTGTAACAAATGGCCACCAGTGTAGTAGCTTCAAACATCGTGAATTTATTATTTTACAGTTCTGTAAGTCAGAGGTTCAGCATGGGTACTACTAGGCTAGGTGTTGGCAAAGGCTGCATTTCTTTCTAGGGGTTCTAGGGAGAACCAATTGTTTTGACTTTTCCTGCTTCTAAAGTCTGCTTATATTCCTTTGCTCTTGGCCCCTTCCTCCATCTCCAAAGCTAGCAACATAGCATCTCTTTGTGCCTTTCTTCTATAGCCACATCTTTCTCTAACTACTGTCAAAGAAAAGCACTGCACAGTAGTTAAAATGGCACAATAGACTTTATTCAAACTGCTAAAGCAGGGAAGAGAAAACAAACAATAATTGGTCTCAACTGCAATTAACACAAAGACAGCAGCATTTTTAAGGGGCCCGAGAGGGAAGGGAAAGGGGGAATTGGGAAATCACTGAAGCGGTCTTGAGGTGGGTTCATGGATGTACGCTGGGGACTTGTGCAGTCTTTCCAAGAACAGTACATTCTGCGATTTGGTACTATTGCACTGTCTTGAATAAGATCAACATGGAGTCGGGGCTGCTCAAGGATGTAGTCTAGCATTAGTCGAAGTCTGCATTAAAGTTTGGGCTAGCCCCTGGTGTGAAGTTTGGACAAGTACAGTACATGGACCAAGCAGAAGTCTTTTGTAAGGATTCATACTATAACTGGGGAAGGCTTTCTACTTTCCTTGCAGAGATAATCCAAGATAATCTCTCCAGCTTGATAGCTCTGATTTGATCACATCCACAAAATTCCTGTTACTGTAAGGTAACAAATTCACAGGTCCTGGAGATTATGACATGGCTTAAGAGTGAAGTGGAGAGGGGAAGACATTTTTCTCCCCACCACAAGCTATGCTTTTTGTGTAATGATGCCAGCAATTCTTACATCGGTTCAATCCCCCCAAAAAATCTTTACTACTTTTCTCCTCACTGGAAAATTGTAGAATGATGATGAACGTGGCTGGTCTTTGTCTACAGCCCCTAGAAAAGCAACCTCTGAATCCTTCAAATTTCCTGTGATAGGAATGTCTTCTGTGCTTCTCGGTGGACCACACCTGATGGTTCGTGTGCTAATGAGATAACTAGGAGAATGGCCACACCTGCCGTCTTAGGGTGAGCACTAGACCTCACCAGAAAGACCAACGAGGTGGTTAGGAAGGTGGAGCTTTGAGCATTATCGTATCAGCCCAGGGGAGAGGGCTACAGATTTAGTTCAACCTTATGAGTATTGATTCCAGCAACTGTGCCCACATGATGACACCCCATATAAACTCAAGACACTCAAAGCCCAGAGAGCTTCCATGGCTGAAGAGCTCCATCGCTGTTCCAGGAGGGCGATGCATTCTGACTGCACTTGGAGAGGACACAGAAACTTGCATTTGAGAACCTCACAGGCCTTACCCTATGCTTCTTTTCTTTTGGCTTCTTATTTGTACCTTTTACTGTCAAAAGCTAGAATAAGAAGTATAGTGCTCTCAGTGAGTTTCATGAGTCATTCTAGTGAATTATTGAACCAGAGGGGTTGGTGGGAATTTATAGCCAAATTGTGGATGATTTGGGCCCCCAAATTAGTGCCTAAAGGACAGTCTTGTAGATGATTGCTCTTTAACCTATGGAGTCTGAACCAATTCCACGCAATTAGGCTCAGAATTGAATTGCATTGCTGCAGTCTTGGCAGGTGCTGATTGAACATTTACACCTACATAGAAATGGAGCTTTGATGACATTTATATGATCAAATAATCAATTCACCTCTCTGAGTCAATAGTATTTTATTGGAGAAAATTAAATTGATGTGCCTTTAAACTCTTCATATCTCTTTCACTTTAGCACATTAATATCTGTGAGCAGGTTTTATCCTCTCTTCACCTAGGCAATTCTATGACAGTGTAAGAAATTTAGCTCCCCAAAGACTGCACAGATATGTGCAGATCTGTAACTGTCATCATTTCACTACATTAGTAGTTTCTAATACCATTTTTCTAGAAATTCATCCATTATTAGACTAATAAAAAACAATTTTAAAAGCCAGTTGATTCAGACTACCACAGTTACTTAAGTACTGGTCGTCAATTTCATGACCACCATTTTCGTTATACTTTTTTTCTCTTTCCATTTTATTCTCCTTTACTTACATTACATTCCTGTATCCACCTTAGAGTTCAGTGCCCTTATTTTATTTTATCGGCCTAGTTCTATATAGTCTCTTTATCCCATCTCTTTTTGGCTTCCCTTCATTAACTTCTTGGTATTCGGATTTGTAAAGCAATACTTGTGTGTGTGTGTGTGTGTGTGTGTGTGTGTGTGTGTGTGTGCTGTATGGCAGGGTCACATTTCATTGTTTTTCCAGGTGAGTATCCCATTATTGCAGCACCATTTTGTTGACTTTTTGTTTGTTTTTTGTTTCTTTGTTTTGCTTGTTTGTTTTTTTGAGAAGTGCATGGACCAGGAATTGAACCCGGGTCTCCCACATGGCAGGCGAGAATTCGACCACTGAACTACCCTTGCACCCCCTGTACAGAAATATTTTTACTCTCCCCTTTCAGGAACATGTATTTATTGTTACATAACTAATTGCCTGTATAATTTTCTCTGAACTGTACGTATACTAAGTAAAATCAACTTTGCAGGAAAAAGTTTGAAACTTGTGCATAGAAATTAAGCCAACTAGTTGGGGCATTGAAATAGTCCTTCACTATTATTCATCTTGGATAGAATAATCTGTGTATCACCAGAACAACAATAACAGGGACATTCTTCTTTTAGGAATTCTAAGAGTCTACTATATCTGAGTTCAACTTGATGCTCCCAGTAAATGAGTTGAATCGTTTTGACAATAAACTGTTCAAGGATTAGAGTTGCTGTCATCAGAGTAGTTAGCACTTGTGTCTTGCTGGACTTGGATTCTCATATTTGGAAAATACCTTTAGTATGTTACGTATGGCGTTTTAACAAAACATTATCTGGCAGCATTTTCAGGACAAAGAAGATACTGTAATGAAAACCCATTTTAAATATAGTGCATTTCATTTGTTTTGACAAATATTTAGGCTAATAGTCAAAGGATTTGTTGCATAATTTGACAATATGCCCCAGAAATGCAATAAGCATTTAAAAGAAGGTAAAAGGAGAAAAGAGTTTTCCAGTCTTTGTTACTTATTTGCTCCACTGGCATCACCACTGCTGTGACGGAGGGGCAAGTGACCAATGGAAAGAGAAAGATACGTTTTTCATTCTTGCTAGAGCTAGATCCCCAGCATGATTGTGATTGGCAACTTCTCAAGAACTACTTTGTGCTTAGTTGCCATTCTTAGAGAAGGCCACACAGCTCGTCACGCTCAGAAAACCTCTAGTTCCCTCAATGGGATCAAGCTGTAGTAGATACCAGTGTCCGGTCATTCACCAACCCCCTAAGATAGTTCAGACCTTCAGGACTAGGAAGTTCTGAAGGCCTGGGAGGCCCCATGTTCGATGTTCTGTATTTAAAAATTGCCACAAGGTTTAAGGCAATATGCTCAATGGTGTAGAGAGCCTGGGAGGATAATTCAGTGTACGTCATTGCTTTCAAACCATCGACAGACTTCAGACTGGGTCTCTATTATAATGAATGATTCTAAACAGCAAAATCATTACTGAATTTATCCTTCAAGTCATTAACATACAACATATTCAAAACCTTAGTAGCTGGTTTTTATTGTTGATAAACAAAAAACAGAGATGTCAAGTCACCAGTGATGATTTGAGTTGTAATTTGTAGATGAACAAAAAGCACGGTACTATCATTTTTTTGTTATTGTTGTTGTTGTTTTAAAGAAACAGGAGAATTTTCCACCAGGTTTAACTTAAAACAATCTTCTACTAGAGGATGTTTAAATGTGTTTATTACTTATCCAGATGAGACTATTTTCAGGAATTTCCAAACCACAGAAAAGGCAAGAGGATCGCTTGAAATGCTGTTTTGAAAATGCAGATTTCCCAGTCCCCCAGTCACAGATGTTCAACTTGGCAGATCTAGGCAGGGCCAAGAAACAGTAAGCTCAATGAAGTGATTCTAAAGAGGTAGAGTACTTTTGGGGGAAACACTGACTCAAACTATATTTAATATAACTGCATAATAAAGATACATGGATCCTATTATCTTTCTCTGAAAGAAGCACGTTAGAGTCATTTGTATAAAATAATCAATTCTATATATATAAGCAAATATATAATGGAAGGAGGTCACAAGATTTCATAGTTTTGTGACTGATTTCATCTTGATCCTAGAAAAGTTCTTATTTTCACTCATTTTTTGAACAACATGCTAAGATTATGTGGCACTGTTTTGGCTAATGTGTATGTATACATGTGAAAATGTCTGTACCAATCGATAGGGTATAGTTTATCTGAAGAGGCAGAGGATTTGAGAATGTGATTCTGATAAGTGAATCGTATCATGTTCCTAATAAGAGGACACTGGGTAATTTCAACAAGCAGAGTGTAAAGATGCATTCCTTTCAGGAGCGTGTACAATCAGAAGAGACTTCAAAGGCAGAGAGGGCCATGAATGGGAAGTTGAAGAATCAGGATTTAGAAGTGGTATTTGGGATGAGGGGAGAGAGGAGCAAAAAGGGAGGGAAGGAGGGAGGGAACAATAGATAAATGGATGATATAGTTGGATGGATGGAAGGATGGATGGACAGACAGACAGACGGATGGACAGACAGATTAGATAGATAGATAGTTAGATAGATAGCCAGTCACAGACAGATATGGATAGACAGGAGGGAGGGAGGAAGGAAGGAATGAAGGGAGGGAAGGAAGAAGAGAGGGAAAGAAACATGTGGTATGTTTGGGTCTACCTGGACATGGTTGTAATGAGCTATTAGAAAAATCCAAGGTTTGAGTTGGAAGTATAGGCAGGATAGACTCACCACTTTTTTACTTGTCAGCTAAAGAAGTATTTTTGAAGGGAAAAAAATTGTTTTAGGAGACTTTAAATTGAGATTCAAACATTTGTCTTTGAGAAGCTAGAGTTAAGGTAGGCTGGGTCTTTTTTTTTTTTTTTTTTTTTGCCCAAAATGAAGATTTTATTTATTGTCCCTAAATATAGAAATAATACATTTTCTTTGTAATAACAGCAATGTACAAACCTATAAAGAAGAAAGCAAAAAATCTCCCCTAAGTCCCATCCACACACTGGATTTAGTGAGGCTATAATGTTTGAAAATCTGATGGGTAAAAATTTTTATTTCCTTAATTTTTAAATTTTTGTTTTTATTTACTTGCTAGAGAGGATTAACAAGATTACATATGTTTATTGCCCACTTGTAAATCTCTGTTGAGAATTGTCCTTGACCATTTTTCCATTGGGCTGTTTATGTTTTTTTTGTGTTTTTTTTAAATTGATCTGCATGGTCCCTTCTCTTCATAAAGAAAAGGATGTATACCACTTGGAAGCCATAGACCATGCCTTACTCCTCTCCCCCCAGCTTAATATGTCAGAAATACCTCTTTTCTTTTCTGAAAATTAAAGGGACTGTTTAGTTTCTTTACACTAACAAGTCTTTCTAATCAGTCATTTTACCTTTTATTTCATGTTCCATAAATAGAACAGGATGTTTTTTAGTTGGTATGCAATCTTCATATTCTCAGAAAGCATCATGAAATGTCTCACAGATTAAATTAAAAGAACTTCATTGACATCACAGAGGGGTAAAAGCTTATGCAGCCTCTTTCAGAAGATACCCTATATTGGGCCATAGCATTCCTGCTCAGTGTTTCTGCAGCGACCAGCCTGCTAATATAACCACTCATGGGAATGAGTTACCTCACCACCTCCATTGCAGGGCAGTGAGAAGGCAGTGAACCCTTGGGTGTGAAAGCACTTCCCAAACCATAACTCATTATTTATCTCTGGGCTTCAATTTCTTTTTCTGTTAAGAAGAGAGAACTGGATTTTAATAGTTTCCGAGGTCTCTCCCAGTTCTAACTCTGTGAGATTCTCTAAAACACTACTAAAGGGGGCCCAGCACCCATTGGCTTGAACAGAGCAATAATATGGTGAAATAAAGTGAGCAAGATGCCCTCTTCTGAGAATCAGCACCCCCATGATCTGTCGTCATGGGGGGGCTTTGTCTATCAGCTCCAAGGAAGAGCTCTTGTGAGGTGTTCTTGGCTTCCCTGATTAGACCCTCCTCAGTTTGCAATTATAATTCCAAACACTCTAGTTTCCCTGGAACACTTAATTGCTCTATTACTTAACTCACTGAAACCTATCTGAAGCTCTTTAGAGAATCACCTCTACCACCTGTCATTGTAATGTATTCCATACACTTCCCTTTTATTTAAAATAAGTTTCCTAGTCTCAACCTCTTCCCATATCCATGATCATTCTCTTCTACCTCAGTTTTGTCAGACCTCAGCCACTCCCTGCTCGACTTTCACATTTTTGTAGGCTGAAAAGTCTGATCAGTTCATCTTCCTGATTATTTTTTTGGGGGGGGAGGTGGGGGGGGTCATGGGCAGGCTCTGGGAATTGAACCCAGAACTCCGACATGGCAGGTGAGAACTCTGCCACTGAGCCACCGTTTCCCACCCTTCCTGATTCTTCAATTACCCTTGCCAGTTGCATAGCTGAACATAATAATCCGGCCAAAGAAAGCTTGGGAGGTGACATCTGTCAATCAACCTGAGTCCACATCCCAATTCTGATACTTTCTGGTAGAGTAGCCCTGGGCAAGTTTTTTACCTCTCCCCATATCACTTTCTACATCTTAAAGTGAGAACAGTGCTCCTATAGCATATATGTCACCTGTGAGAAGGACAGTGTATGTCAAATGCCTGATACCCGTAGGTCTTCAACAAATTTCAACAATTTTATTATGAACATATTGCGCACTGGGAGAGAATATTTGAAAGGGTTCTAAAATGAGTAGAATTTGTTCCTCTAAATATGTTAAATATTCAAAACCTGCTAGAAGAAAATGAGACCATTTTTGGTCATTACTCAAAACTATGTATTAGTGTGCACATTCTTTTAGGAAGCAGGGATACAGTGGTGGCTGAGACAGACAGGCTCCCAGCCTGACTGCCTCTTACCATCTGGTGAGAGGAGACAGACAATAAACACATAAACAGATGACCAAATAGTCTCATATAGGGATAAGAAAGATATGAAGAAAAGAAAACCGGGTTGTTTTGTTTCATTTCTCCGATCCTCCAACTCACCTTTCTGGACCTTCCTGCTCAAGATTCTCCCACAATTATGTAGTATCTAGTTGCTATAATAAATCTCTCATTCCATAACACTCATAGTGGTTCTGCTATCCTCATCAATCCCTGATTAATATACAAGGCTTACTTCAAAAAATAGCTGTTCCTTAAAGCCACCTTTGACTATTTCAGAGCAGTTTCTCTACCCTCCTTTAGTACAATGTGTTTGTGGTTCTCTATGGGCATTAATCACATGCTGCCTTGTAAAACATAGATAACAGAGAAAGAAGAGAACAGAAAATAGGGTTGGTGAGATAAAGAGTGGTAGGATGAGTTGGGGTTGAGGGGTGCTGGTCGACACAGAGGAAATGTGGATTTGGGGAGGCTGGAAAGGAAAACTCTCTCTGATGTAACATTTGAGCTGAAAGAAAGGAGGCAACAATGCAAAGATCGGAAGGAAGAGAGTTCCACACAAAGGCACAAGTAAAATGCCCTAAAATAGAAGCTGGGTGTGGTCAAGGAAGAGAAGGAAGGCCACTGTGGCTAGGGCTTAGTGGATGTGAAGGGAGCCTAGGATGAGATTATTCCAGAAACACAGGCAGGAACCTGATTATGCTGGATCTGGTAGGTCATGGAAAGGGGTTTGAATTTTATTCTAATTTCAGTAAGCAGCCATTGGGGGTCTTGGGCAAAGTAATGATGAGATCTGATCTAGGTCTTAAAAACACCACACTGATTGACGTGTGTAAAATAGACCACAGATGCCCATTAGGCAGCTGTCTTATTGACCAGTTGGGTAACAATAGTGTTAAGAAACAGAGTGGTGGGAGTGAGGGTGGTGAGAAGTGTGATAGGGGTGAGACTGCACAGCCTGCTGCTTTCCCTGCAACCCACAAATCTAGCCTGTGCTCGGTTAGCCTGGCTCCTGGGACAGCGTGAGAAATGTGGGCTGACTCCCTTCTCAGAAATACCTTGAGGTAAAACACATCCCCTGGCAGTTAGTGGCCTGCCTGCCAGCACATTCCTTCCCCTTTTGCCCTATATGAGTGTTCCCTGAAAACAGCCTGGCTGAAGTATGAACATTTTTTGGGTGTCCAGCTCCTGTCTGTTTCTGTTGGGGAGGGAGTGGCATCCTTCCCCTCTGACACAACCACAGATTGTGCCTAGATCATCTCCTCTCATTGGCCATGCATCCAGACCCTCTGGCCGTAGGGAACCAATGCCCACTATTGAAGCTGACTTTGCTCTGTCTCTAAACATTGTTCCATCCATTGCCTGTGTGAGTCATACTTTGGTTGGTGACCCTGATGCCTGTAAAGCCTGCAGTGGGTTGGGACTGTAGGACCAGTGTTCCCGGCAGCAGCATTGTCAGTTCTTTGCTCCCTTCCGTGTGGTGTGTCACCTGGAGGTGGGAGTAGGTGTCTCTTTTTCTGACTGACAATTTGGCACAGCAATCAGAGTGCCAATACATAGTTAACAGGTTTGAGATATATTCTGGAGATATGGCTTAAAGAAATCGCTGATGGGTGGTATGTGGGGAGAGAGGATTAGGAAAGATCAGAATCAAAAACAACTCCTGGGTGAGCCACTGTGGCTCAGCAGGAAGAGTTCTCGCCTGCCATGCCAGAGTTCGATTCCCCGTGCCTGCCCGTGCAAAAAAAAAAGAAAAATCTCCTGAAATTTTAATCTGAGAGAGTAAGTAGTGGTATGTTATTGAGCTGGGGGAGATTAAGAGAAAAGGAAGTATATACTGCAGTGGTTGTGAGAGAGAGAGATACATCGTAGAGACAGACCAAGGTTGCATTCCAGCTTAGCCACCTGCTAGCCTTGGCCAAGCTACATAGCCTCAGTGCCTCGGTTTCTGTTTATGATGCCTTTTATTGTCTCAGTGCGACTGTGTTGGTGCTAAGGATGTAAGTCTGGAGGTCAGGGAGGCGTCAGGCTGAAAGACATGAACTGGGAACTTACTCACATACGGTGATAGTGAAAGCCCTGGCACTGGTTGAAATCACCTAGGAAAGACAGCAGAAAAGAGAGTAAAAGAGGACCAGCCCTGAAGCACAGTTAAGGTCATGGCTCAGATACACACATGTCACAGAATGGCTGACAGTCTGAATGAATTCTTTATCTTACTCTGTTTTTAGGGAAAGTCTTATTTGTAAACTAATTCATTAAAAAAGTCTCATTTGAAGTTCTAGATCACAAGCTACCATCCATTTTCTGTTTCATCTGTATACCTTCGAATCAGATTGTTGTTTCCCCATGGTTAGATTACTTGGTATGTTTTGTAAAAGTCCTTTACTGTACTGAGAACAGTGCCGCACATATGAGCTTCCTCAATAGGTGTTTATTGGGTTAATTATTTAAAGAAATTGTGATAACTGATCTATTTTTTCCATCACACTGTATGAAGGAATAGCTGCTCCTGAGGACATGAATGATTTTGCTCTAAGGAAGAAGATGAAGAACTCAACTTACAGCCACAAAAGAAGAATATGACTCTTTTTGGAAAACTGAAGATGAATGCAGGCTCATAAATAAACTTATCTTTCTTGAACCTATCTTTCTTTACTACATAAGGAACACGTACAAAGTGAAAAGATAATGAGGCTTTGGACTTGGCAAAGCTGTGCTCAAATCACAGATTCACACCAGTTGTGAGATCTCACAAGTTCTTCAATGCAAATGAACCTCAGTCTTCTCATAGTTGTAATAGAGATGACAACACTACTTACTTCATGATATTTGAAGAGGTCTAAGTAAGGTTGTGGCACAAATTGTATACTCCTATATTGGGTTCTTATTCTTATTTCTCCAGCAAAATATACTGCATCTTGTGGAAGGTTTTTTGCATTCATGCATCCCATTATTCTCAGTACACAGACCACAAATAGATTGTCATTTCAGTACATACATATAAAATTCAGTTTATTTTTAAAACGATGCATCCAATGCAAGTAATATGTTGAGTGTGAATTTGTTATCTGTGGATGCAAAAATACATAGAGTTATAAAAATGTGTTGTTTCATTTAATATTAGAACATTTACTTATTTCTAAATGAAAATGTATGTGTGACATGATCTTTCATACATAACAGGAGGGATTTATTACACATGTTGTAGCTTATTACTTTTAAACAGACTTAGCAGCATCCAGAGGCAAGGGCTATTATGGTCTAATTATTTCCTCTCCCCAGAGGATGAACTATACTAATTAAGTACATTTAAAGGGGGGAAAATCCTCTTTGCTGCATCCCCATTAAGCTACTGTTTCTTTACTTACTGATGCTTGTTGCAGTGTATTAACTGTGAATTATACTTACAGTAAATTAACCTTTCTTTCTGGTTATTCCCTCCACCCAATTTGCCAGATATGAAAGTTGCATAAAGTAACAGACCAGCCAATTGGCTTCCTGAGGATATAGATAAGAAATCATTTCCTGCAGCATTGAACCCCCCCAGTCCCCCCAAATTTAACAGCTTTTGTGAGTCTGGTCCGATGCTTATTTTCAAGCCACAAGCAAACATATATCATGCTCAGCACAGCATACCTGTCTTTAGAAAGCTGTTTGCAGTCATGTATATTTATTAGTTTTCTCTGGCTTCAAGCAACATGTTTCCTTCTCTCTCTTTTTTGCTTTGCATGCACACGTACACAAACATGCACAAATTCCTGTCATAAAGCCTCTCTGGAACATCATAAAACACTGCCTTTGGGGATGATTATTTTTCCCACCTACATTTTTTGAGCTGTGGCAATAGGTAGTATCTTAAATGCCTGGATCCTTTGCTGTCCATGGATATTTAAAAGTTACCTTTTTATCCTTTGTTCAAAAATTGTGAATGTTATGAGATTTTACGTTACCCACAAGTCAACAAGCTAGCCTGTCTCAGTTTCATGGATATTCCAAACCACGGTTCTTGCAGGGTGATGTGCAAAGGGCCAGATGACGCCAGCACATGCAGTGGGTTGCATTACAGGAGAACCCCGAGCTTAGAGAATCCAAATCTCTTATAGTGGACTGACCTGACCTTTGCCCCAGAGGTTGACATTTACTTGTCCTGCTGGACAGTGAGCATCCTTGCCCTTTGCTCAGAAGGGAGACATCATGTCTTTCTTTAAAGTTGTTTGCTCTGTAAACATCCTTGAAAAGACAACATGGAACAAACACAGTAGTCATGCTTACATGACAGGCAGGAGCATGAGTGTGCCATGGAGAATTGTCTTTCAACATCACTGCAGTTTTTTCTTCACGTATTTGTGTTATAGTTTAGTGTTGTCAATATATGAGCTTTGAAAGTTAATATAGATTTAATGCTTTGCACATATAATCCCCAAATTACATACATCGTCTTCATCTCATATTACTTTCTTCTAATGAAAATTTAGTTTCTTGGTTTCTTCTCAATTTACTTAATCTCTGTGTGCCTCTGCTTCCTCAGCTGTAAAATGGATGAAGTGATAATACCTAATTCACTGAGTTGTTGAGTGCATAAAATGTGAAAATCCATGTCTAAAACTCAGTGTGGTGCCTGGTAAATATTAAGTGCACATTGTTCAAAGAATTCTTAGCTTTAATTAGAATTGGCCAGGAGTGCACCCTTTGATGAGAGGGGCTTAAAAAATCACCTTCACTAAACTATCACCATTGGGCCCATTTCCAGATGTACCTCGGAAGTGCTGATTTGATTTTTATTGGTAAGAAAAGCGGACAAAGAATCGTTTGTCAAAAAAATGAAGTAACATTTTTGAAGACCTATGAAGTGTTTTAAATTATTTGATCCGTGATTCCATGTATTATTTCATTCATTCTTCTTGGCAGTCTCATAAAGAAGGTATCATTTTATAGAAAAGTGGACTGACATTCAGACCTCACCCAGATCACATGGCTTATAAATGAAAGAGCAGGAGTCAAACTCAGACTGATTATAGTCTGATTCACCCATTTTAATTTTAACCATTAAATCTTTCTTCCCACAAGTTGTCTGTCTTTTGGGACCGGCCAGTCCTTCATGACAGAAAATCCTCTCTATTCATCACATTTCATCGTCAGTAGGAACAGCTGCCATGGGAGCAGGGCATCGGGATTCCGCCTGTTTTCTAACAGTGATGCCCACAACATCCTAGGTCTGTGCTGGTTTGAAGCTATTACGTACCCCAGAATAGGACATGTTCTTTTACTCCATCTCTGTAAGTGCAAACCTGTTGTGGGTGGGACCTTTTGATTAGGTTGTTTCAATTGAGATGTGACCCACTCATTTCAATGTGGTCTTAATCCTTTACTGGAGTCCTTTATGAGAGGACAAAAGGAGAGAAGCCCCAGAGAGAGGGAGTATAGAGAGAAATGCCCCAGGAGAAGCCAGCTGAGGGAGAGAGCCATTTGAAACCAGAACCCATGAGAGAAGGCCCAGCAGATGTCACCATGTGTCTTCCCACATGACAAAGATGCCAGCAGCCTTTCCTGAGAGAAGCTATCCTCCTCTCAATGCTTTAATTTGGGCATTTTCATGGCCTATTTATTGTAAACTAATAAAACCCCATTGAAAAAGCTAACTCATTTCTTTTATATTATGTTCCAGCAGCTTTAGCAAACCAAAACAAGTACTTATTATCTAAATGCTACTTTCTGTTCCATAGCCTATTGCCAAATCCATAGGCTTAATCAAGATGTTTTCTCATTGTTTTTGAACATACGATTTCTAGTTTGGGTGGTTTTCAAATCATTCTCAGGAACATCAATAACAGTGTGACATCTTGGAGAAATGAAAGCATGAGATCTTTTCTATGGTATGCTGGACTTTTTAAGAGCCATTACATTGAACAGAAATTATCAAATTAAATTATAATAAGCTGCAATTTATAACAAAACACTCATTCAGGTAAATCATAAGAATTCACTTTTTACTTTAGGAGATAGACTTTTAATGTTACATTTAGAAAAAAGAAAAGAAAGGTGAAAAACATGAATTTTTAACTCAGTTCCATAGGAATTATCTTTCTTACCAAGTCTGCACAGAAAATCAGTTACACATCCTTTAAAACAACAGGTATAAAAAGATCACAAAATGATTCTATAACATACTTGATTCTAGTATGTTATAGATTTGCAGCAGAATTAAGGTTCTGTATTCTCTGAAATTGTCATTGACAGCACTGGACCATATGAAAAGTCTTCTGAAATAAGAGTTCTGAGCGCTTGTAGCTCTCGCAAAATTTTGCCACATCAAGGAAGCATCAAAATGAAAAGGCTTCTAGTAGAAGAGTTCAGGCAACAATGTCTAAACTGCCTGAAGATATTTAAAATACATATGTAGAGACACATGAAGAGAAATAGTACTAAGAAATTGTTCTTGTGCTGTGATTGAAAGTAATCATACAATTGCTGAAGATAATAAATTGACATTATCATCTAGGGCCAGCCAATAAACCAAGGTAATGTGCAGTTATAAGTCTATTATTTACTATCACTTTGGAGGAGAAAAAAAACAAAACTGTTGCAGCCTTTTGATGAGAACGTTGGTGTATCCAGGCTCTTATCTACAAGTTGATTGCTCCTGGTTGTTAGAAATAAATTTATGTATGCCCCTTCTTCGGTTTTTTGGCCTTGCCCCTCTAAAATTTTTAAGGGAAAAAACAATGGTTGAATAACATGGGCTCGTGAGAGAACCAGAACCCAGCGCCACAAAATGAAGAATTTCACTCTGTCAACCTGCTCAGCTTCCCCTGGGAGTTCAGCTACCGCATTGGCTTTTATCTGCTCCACCGAGCACATGGCTGAGAGCCTCGGCTGTTAGGGACTTCCACCTACATACTTGGCCATATTGTTACTCAGCATTTATCCATTTTATTCTATTCCATGCCGTTGCCATTTGTAGGAAAGTTTTGTTATTTTACTTCAATGCGAATGCAAGTAGGTTCTTTATTTCCTGAGAGACATACTCCCCCACTGTGGCTATTTCTGAAAAATTCTGTAACATTCACATATCCTTTTCATGCCTATAACTCCTCTGTCCCTTTCATGCAGTGTACTTAATATTACATTTCTTACATCTTGGAATCAAGTCTCATTGCTAGAACTCGTGTACGCTCTGGGATGTTGCCCAGTTATGAATAGTTTTGGAAAATTCTTTGCATTGAAAAGTAATGAAATGAAGACTGAAACTCAATGTAGTAAAATACCAGAGTTTTCCTTTGATTCATTGACATCCTTGTGTCTGTATCTCCCTAGAAATCTTCATTTTTGATGTATTTTTCAGTGCTCCTAACATCTTAGAACTCAGTCCTGGCGAAACCACTTGCCCTCCAGCACCTTTTTCCTCATTGAAAGAGGCATTTATGTATATGAGTCACCTCCTGCTGGCTTCATAGCGATTATATAAAAGCAATTTGCCAAACTGGCCTAGCCTGAGGACAGAAAATTACATTTAGTGTCAAGGTAAAAGTCATTCTTGCCTTGTGGAGAATCACAATAGATTCTTAATCACAATTAATCTTTATGATCTTAATTCCCAGGATATCATGCCTTAATCCACACTCTATACTACAAAAGAGTGAATTTAAAAATGCCATGCTTTTCATCAGTTTGGCATAAATTTCTTAGCCTAATAATACTAAACTCATTTTAAATGCTTTTTGTGTGGTAAAAAAATAAAAGGCTAATACATATTAAGGAAAGGTTATATTATTATTCATATGTAAGGAAGAGAATATAAATTATGAAATGAACATAAACATGAGCAAAACACATTATCTTTCCACACTGATGCAAAACTATTAGTGTGGAAAAATACTTGAAAGACAGGGTTCATAACCTAAACAGAAAAGGCCGTTTTACGTTCTTTAAAAAAAAGAAAACAACAATGGATTGAAAGACTTGTCTATGTAGGATATTATTCCTGGAAGAAATTATTAGCCCAGATATTTTTAGTTTTCTTGTTTCTAGACAAGATAGTTTAGACCATAAGGAAATAAGAAATCTCCTCTTCTGCTTTTTATTTACTGTGTGGGTTTAAATCAGTCACTTAAAATATCTGTGCCTCACTTTCCTACAATGTGGTGTCAGTAATAGTGCATGCCCTGCCTCTCTTGAGTGGTTGAAAGAATCAGATTAGCGGACAAAGTGAAATCTTTGTAATAATTATAAACAATAATACAAAGTGAAAGTAACATTTTTATTTCAAAATCAGAGTTGCCGCATTTTAGTATTCTCAGCATCATTCCCAAGTTGGCAGAAAATATAGTGCTTCCTCAAAGCACATATGCGTGTTTGGAATGCCAGTTCACTGCATCTTTCTGTTGGATGCTCTCTACCTCTTGGCTCACTCAGGGATGACTGCAGACCTCTGAGTAAGCTAATGTTGTGCAGGATTACGGGGAAGGAGGGAAAGTCTTGAGTCTTTCTATCTGAAAAAGACAATTCTAGAAGGTCCAACGCATTCCATATTCTCTTCCTTTCCTTCCTCTAAGCCTATCATCTACACGGTCACAGATTCATGGAACTCAAAGAAAGCCTTTTTGAGGTCTCCTGGAACCCTATGATAATACCTTGACCTACAGTGGTTTCTCTCAGCCCTGAGTAGCTCTAATCAGTCCCAAAATATCCTAGGAATTCAAGATATGACACAAATATCCAGTGTCCATTAGGATTGGAGCTTTAGCTGCCAACCCGGAGCTTCTCCTGTGTTAATTCTTGGCCTGTTATGACTTTGTGTCACTGGAGGGTGTAAGTCATTGCCCCTCTGAGCACAATTGTTTTATTATTCTCTTTCCATTTGCATACCATGCTTTCTGTCTACAGTAAAGAGCAGCATGCAGAGGACAATGAAGGTGTGCACACTGGAGGTCAAACACAGACTTATTACACTTCTTTCCAGTAGAGACACTTCTGAGTCTGCACACCTGTTGGATTTCAGTGCAAGGAAATCTGACCTTAAAGATCTCAACTAGGATAAGTCTTCCCAAGTGGAATCTGTGGGATGTTGTCAAAAGCAATGGGAGATCATCTCTCATAATGAGGAAAGTCACACACCGAGTACGTGAGAGGAGAATGGATAACATTTCATTATTCCTTTTCCCTCCTTTGGTTTCAGTTTCCAACCTTGTTTGGAGTGAAATTGAAAATAACTGAAAAAATGGTTATTGAGTAACAGGAATGGCAGACATACACATAAGCCCATGATGCATAATTAAGCCCATGATGTGCAGATTAAAAAAATATTAAGAAAAAAATAGCAATGAGAGCATCTGAAATATTTTAAACCATGTCTTATCAAAATAATCAGTGTTCAAATCTGACAGAAGCAGATTTTTAGGATTATCTGCAGCTACTCACATTCGAGTGATTTTCAGTGATTAAAACCATCATTAAAATGAAACGTGTGTTTTTAGCCTTGGCTGCTCCTATGGCATTTAATTGTGGGTGAGAAGCGTGCTACATTAACAGACTGCACATAAATATGAAGCTAAGATGATCTAAAACAAGTAGCAATTGTTCTTGGCTGACTCAGAACTCTGACTCATAATTAAATGTGGCCAAGAAGTGACTGGCTACACTTTAACTGACCCAATCCCCATCTACTGAAGAAAGATTTCTCCTCCCAAACCTCCAGTATAGTCAGCGCCTATACAGTTGTTCTGGAACCCTGTTAGTTTTTGCACAACTTGTAGAAATAAGCCTATAAAGCAGACTTGCATTTGGGTTTTGACTATTTTGTTTAACTTCTTTTATCTTTGAAATGTTTGTATTCAAACTACTACAGATGAGAGTCTTTCTAAAATCTACTGTGTGCATTTTTGTTCAGCTTTTCAAATTGAAAAAATAAATCTCACTGTGGAAAATTCAGTTGCGTGTTAGTGGAGAAATTTAGGAACTCACTTATGATCCAGACCATTGCTAGCTGCCTGAATAGTTCATTACCTCTTCTATGATAATCCTGTTAGATTCTACATAAGACTAACAAAAGGAAAGCATATTCCATTATAAGGTAATTCAGCTGGGGTCGTTGGTTTTCATAGGTTCAAGGAATGAGAAGTTTAATTCCTATTTGGAATTTCTGATACTGAAAGCATTTGTGAAAAAGGAGCATGTTGAAAAGCCTTTTGGAAGTTTCACAATCAGTCTTGTCTCTCTCTAAATCACCTTTCCACACCAAGTAAAAAAAATGGATAAAATGAACGCTTAAGGATAGTCTTTTGAAAACAAATCAGATAATTAGATTTGTAAAAACTCTCTTCTTTCATAATGGGATATACATGCTGTTCCTCAGTGGTGTGCAGACAGCACAATAATGAAGAACCTGCTGCATGTACACATTTGTATCATTAGCTGCATTTTACTTTTAGTTTTGAGGTTATAAAGAAAAAATAATTTTCCCATTAAGGAACCTGATCGATGTTACCCTGGACTCCCTCTGGAGGACATAAAGGCCTCCCATGTAGGTCACTGATTTACATCTGACCTGGGACACTAAAAGCAAGCTACTATTTGGTCACACAAATAGAATAAAATACCGGTATCTTTCTCTTACTAATTTTAACTCAAAATTTAAATCAAGCCTAGAATTTATTACTAGAAGAAATACTGAGAATGGTCCAAGGTCATAACATAAATATGATCTTAGATGTTCTCTTTAATTATTTCAAAGATTAAAGCATTGATGTTTCTGTTCCATGCTTTGCCTGTGTATTTATGAAGCACACATCAACTTCAGGTGTTTATTTTCAACTTCTTTCCAAATGAGAAGCGATGCCAAAGCCTTTTATAAATTATTTTTAAATAATAAAAAGGGTTTCATGGAAATAGGAGCGCATTGTAGATACAGAGCACAGGCTAAATAAGACAACTTTGAGAATAAGGTAGAAGCAGAGGTGATAATTATGAAAAAAAAAGTCTAGTCAAAGAAGAAGCCACATATTAAGCTAACTCCATTTTGAAGGTCACCCCTTTTATTGCTCAAAGAGCACATTTAAAAGGAAAAAGAACAAAGGATTAGAGCACCAACAGGAAGAAACTACCTGCCACCCACTGCAAATGAATAAAACAAAATATTCCCAGCCCACAGAGCAGCCAAGGGGAAGGACCATCTGATCCTCATAGCACTTTTTTATGGTGTCCCTCAATTCCCCATTAAGATGGAGAATCCACCTAAATTACCACTTTCTCTATCTACATACCCTGCTCACAGGGTTTGGTAGAGCATTGAGAAATTTTATATTTGGTCCCATTTTTTGCAAAGAGATGAATGTCAGATATTTGAAACAGTAAGTTAAAATTGAAAAGCAAATCTTGTTTAAAGTTTAGTTCTGCTTGGAGGAATTTGGAGGTTTTGAAGCATTTATAAGCAGCTAAAAAAAAATTGTAAAATGAAATGGAATGCCTCATTCATTCCATGATTCCATACCAAAGCCTTTGGAATGAATATGAAGTCATCAATCAGGCTTTAGAACTCTGCATTTTAATTGACTTGGGGTCCCTTGACCTTTAGTTAAATGAAATAGATGAACTTCTTATTTACAGCAGAGACTGGAAGTCACATAAGCTGGGTGAGCGATACGTGCTCTACTAAGCTGCTAATATTTTCATTAACAAAAAAATATTCTAAAACTTGATATTGAAATCTCCAAACACTATTTCTGACTGACAGATCTTGTCATACATTTGAAATATATATCTTTAAAACTTTCATCACTTGAAAAGAAGGAAAAAAACAGGAAAGGAAGGAGCCACTTCTTTTTAGATAAATTAATCAGACATAAGTACATTTCAATTGTCTTTTGACTAATCTTAGTATTAAAAGAGGCTTCTGTAATACGACAGAATCTTAAGCCAAAATTATAGAGATTTTTATGAAACCAAGGAGTTTTAAGACAGTGTGTCTATGCTGGTTTGAAACTGCTCTGTACCCCTAGAAAGCCATGTTCTTTTAATCCTAATGCAGTCTTTTGCGGAGCAGACCTATTGTTTAGGTGGAGCTCTTTGATTTGATTATTTCCATGGAGACATGCCCCCATCCATTCAAGCTGGTTCTTAACTGGTCTACTGTTGTCCTGAAAAGAACTCATGGAGAGAGGAGGAATCAAGATTGCGGCTTAGCAATGTGTGCGTTTTAGTTCGCCCTCCAGATATACAACTAAATAACCAGAAACAGTACAGAACAGCTCCTGGGGCCACATCAGTGACCGGACACACAGTGCACCCCAGTCTGGACCAGCTGGACCAGCTGCGAGCCCCCCAAGAACTGTGAGTTCCCCAAGCTGCGGTGGCCAGTGCCCCTCCCCCACAGGCTGCTCCCCAGAGGGGAAAAGGAAAGGACATTTACCAGCAGCAGGGGCTGAGCCCAACCAAATGCCGATCGTGGAATTAATTAACAAATTCTGACTACTAAAAATAGGCCCCCAGCTCAGGTGAACCTGGTCAAAGCAGAGGTTGCTCATTTTTGCCCCAGCACCAAGGGGACAGGGCTGATGGAAAAGAAAAAAAAAAAGGAAACAGAGTTTTTTGTGGCTGTGTTTCTACAAAGGCATGACTGCCTTTGGATTCAGTGGCAGGACTTCTCAGGCTGCAACTGCCCCAGGCATAGGCAGAAACAAGCTTGTTTAAGAGCTTGTCTGCAGCCTGTGCCATCCCCAAGGGAGGGGTGGAGCCCAACTCAGGTCGAATCCCTCCCTCAAGGAATTCAGACACCACTTGGTAATTTGAAGCCATTAAAGCCAGCCTACAACCTCTCCTCTGTCTCCACCACGTCCCCAGCAGGGAGAGTCTGCCAATGTTAAAGGTACCGCATCATCTTATGCTGGTGGGACCTGCAGTCAGACAAGCGCCACACACAGGGCAGGATAAGAAAAACAGAGTCCAGAGACTTCACAGGAAAGTCTTTCAACCTGCTGGGTCTCACCCTCAGGGAAAACTGACACAGGTGACTCTTTTATCCTGATAGGAGGCCAGTTTGGTCTGGGAAAATCCAGCTGGGGTCTATAATACCTATGTAGACCCTCCTCAGGGTGGGGGTAAAAAAGGCACCGTACAAGCAGGGCAAGAAACAAGAAAACAAGAACTGAAAAATTCTCCTCTGTTAAACAAAACTTAAGCTAGAGGTCCAGAAAAAGCTGAACTGAATGTCAAAGAACAGATAAACAAATTCATCCAGGAAGAAAACCCTAGGTAAAAGAAGTGAAAGCAATCTCCAGAATAAACTAATTAAGGTAATTAAATGCCTAGATGCCAGCAAAAAATAATAAATCATACTAGGAAAATTGAAGATATGGCCCAGTCAAAGGAACAAACCAGCAAATCAAATGAGATACAGGAGCTGAAACAGTTAATTCAGAATGTATGAACAGACATGGAAAACCCCAAATCAATGAATTGAGGGAGAATATAAAGAAGGCAAGGAATGAACAAAAAGAAGAAATTGAAAGTCTGAAAAAGCAAATCACAGAACTTATGGGAATGAAAGGTACAGTAGAAGAGATGAAAAAAACAATGGAAACTTACAATGGTAGATTTCGAGAGGCAGAAGATAGGATTAGTGAACTGGAGGCTAGAACATCTGAAATCCTACAAGTAAAGAAAATATAGGGAAAAAATGGAAAATATGAGCAGGGACTCAGGGAACTGAAGGACAATATGAAACACATGAATATATGTGTTGAGGGTATCCCAGAAGGAGAACAGAAGGGAAAAGGAGGAGAAAAACTAATGGAGGAAATTATAACTAAAAATTTCCTAACTCTTATGAAAGACGTAAAATTACAGATCCAAGAAGTGCAGTGTACCCCAAAGACAATTGATCCAAATAGACATACTCTAAGACATTTACTAATCAGAATGTCAGAGGTCAAAGAGAAAGAGAGAATCTTGAAAGCAGCAATAGAAAAGCAATCCATCACATACAAGGGAAGCCCAATAAGACTATGTATAGATTTCTCAACAGAAACCATGGAGGCAAAAAGACAGTGGGATGATATATTTAAATTATTAAAAGAGAAAAACTGCCAACCAAGAATTCTATATCCAGCAAAATTGTCCTTCAAAAATGAGGGAGAAATTAAAACATTTTCAGACAAAAAAATCACTGAGAGAATTTGTGGCCAAGAGACCAGCTCTGCAAGAAATGCTAAAGGGAGCACTAGAGACAGATATGAAAAGACAGAAGAGAGAGGTATGGACAAGAGAGTATAAAGAAAGACTATGAGTAAAGGTAAAAAGAAGGAAAATTAGATATAACATATAAAATCCAAAAGGCAAAATGGTAGAAGAAAGTACTACCTGTACAGTAATAACACTAATTGGTAATGGATTAAACTCCCCAGTCAAAAGACATAGACTGGCAGAATGGATTAAAAAACAGGACCCATCTATATGCTGTCTCTACTCAAAAGACATGAGGGCAAGGACACAAACGGACATTTGCACACCATTGTTTATAGCAGCATTATTTACAGTTGCAAAGAGATGGAAACAGTCAAAATGTCCATCAACAGACAGTTGGCTAAACAAACTGTGGTATATATATATATACGATGGAATATTATGTAGCTGTAAGACAGAATAAAGTTATGAAGTATGTAACAATATGGATGGACCTTAAGGACATTATGCTGAGTGAGATTAGCCAAAAACGAAAGGACAAATACTGTATGGTCTCACTGATATGAACTGACATTAGTGAATAAACTTGGAATATTTCGTTGGTAACAGAAACCATCAGGAGATAGAAATAGGGTAAGATATTAGGTAATGGGAGCTGAAGGGATACAGATTGTGCAACAGGACTGAATATAAAAA